>VSMD01028620.1:0-33900 GCA_008750895.1 Mirza zaza
AAATCAGCCCTGGTGATGGGCGTGGCTATGAAAATCAGCCCTGGTGATGGGCGTGGCTATGAAAATCAGCCCTGGTGACGGGCGTGGCTATGAAAATCAGCCCTGGTGATGGGCGTGGCTATGAAAATCAGCCCTGGTGATGGGGGTGGCTATGAAAATCAGCCCTAGTGGTGGGCGTGGCTATGAAAATCAGCCCTGGTGACGGGCGTGGCTGCGCAGCGCATCTGCACAACCCATGCGTGTCGCCCCCCAGAGCGGGAAAGAACACGAGCAGCCCTTCTCATCTGCCCCGTGAGAGCTCTAGTGCTCGACAGGAGAGATCGGGGCCGGTGGCTCCAAAGGAAACAGAGTCGCAAGACATTCAGGATGGGATTCGGGGTCTGGAGAGTGAGGATGATGTTCCAGAAGAAGACGACTTCGCTCTATTGGAATCGATGCAGATGGTTGTACCGTACTTAAAAAAAAAATAACACATCCCCTGAAAATGAGCCCTAGGGTGTCTTCTGGAGGAAAAATAAACAGAAGACCCCGCCTTATTTTCAGGGAAACCCGGTAATTGAGGAGTCCAGTCTGACACTCAACACTCTGACGTCAGTCAAGGCCACAAAGCCAAAATTCTTTTAAGGGTTAACTAGAACCTTGAGCTTGATGTCAGGGTAGAAGGATCACACTTTCCTGTCATCCTAGACACACTGAGCCTTCTAATTTCATCTGTCTCTGATCTCTTTCCTCCTCAAAAAAGCAAGTTACACAATCAAAAGCTTGGACCGTGCCAAATATATCTAAAATTCTAGCTGCCCTTGCAAAATAACGACGGAACGGAGGAATTCGCTCAAAAATTTCGAAACTGCACGGATTGTTATTGTTGTAATCTATCTTGACATAATGAATCACAGCAACTACATCAGAAAGAAACAAAGAAAACAGACAAAGAGTAGGGGAAACGGGTCAGCACAATTGATGTTTCCGTGAATTTAGAGTTAGGGAAACAAACAAAAAAAATAGTGGCAGAATAAATGATGATTTCATTTTCTGGGATTTTTTTTTTTTTTTGAAATAGTCTATATATCAAGAATTAGCAAACTATCACCCAAGGGCTAAATCCAATCCATCTGTTTTGTAAGACACCTTTAAGCTAAGAATATATATATATATTTTACATTATTACATGGCTAGGGGGGAAGAAATCGAAAGAACATGTTCTATGAAATTTCAATTTCACTGGACATAGTTTTATTGACCACAGACATTTTTTTTTTTTTTAACATAATAGCTATAGCTGCTTTTGCACTCTGACAGCAGCGTTGAGTGGTTGTGACCGGGACTACATAGCCCCCAAAGCCTGAAGTAGATATTTACTATCTGGCCGTCTACAAGAAAAATTTGCCAAGCCCTGTCCTGCACAAGGCGATTTGAGATCTGGTTAAAAATGGCGGCTCGTTCAAGTCTTAAGACTTGGGTTCAATTCTCAGTGCCAGCATTCACTAGAACTGGGACGGCTGGACAAGAAAATTAACCATTCAGAGCCTCGGGCTGCTCCAAGGGGTCCCTTCTTCCAGGGACAGTGAAACCTGACATCAGCTGAGGTTCTGCTCATCAACCACACAAACCCTCGGAGCATTGGGTTCGCCCGATAAAAGCAGCCCCTTCTAAAGCGTGTGTGTAGACGTGCACCAAAGACTGGAGGTGTCTCTCCCTCGGTTTCTCAGTTTTATCATCTGTAAAATGGACATCGTACCGTGTTCCCCCGAAAATGAGCCCTACCCGTAAAATGAGCCCCAGCAGGATGTCTGAGCACGTGCGCAATAGAAGCCCTACCCCGAAAATCAGCCCTGGTGATGGGCGTGGCTATGAAAATCAGCCCTAGTGATGGGCGTGGCTATGAAAATCAGCCCTAGTGATGGGCGTGGCTATGAAAATCAGCCCTGGTGATGGGTGTGGCTATGAAAATCAGCCCTAGTGATGGGCGTGGCTATGAAAATCAGCCCTAGGGATGGGCGTGGCTATGAAAATCAGCCCCAGTGATGGGCGTGGCTATGAAAATCAGCCCTAGTGGAGGACGTGGCTATGAAAATCAGCCCTGATGGTGGGCGTGGCTATGAAAATCAGCCCTAGTGACGGGCGTGGCTATGAAAATCAGCCCTGATGGTGGGCGTGGCTATGAAAATCAGCCCTAGTGACGGGCGTGGCTATGAAAATCAGCCCTGATGGTGGGCGTGGCTATGAAAATCAGCCCTAGTGGTGGGCGTGGCTGCGCAGCGCATCTGCACAACCCACGCGTGTCCTCGAGGAGCGGGAAAGAACACGAGCAGCCCTTCTCATCCGCCCCGTGAGAGCTCTAGTGCTCCACAGGAGAGATCGGGGCCGGTGGCTCTAAAGGAAACAGAGTCATGAAAATCAGCCCTAGTGATGGGCGTGGCTATGAAAATCAGCCCCAGTGATGGGCGTGGCTATGAAAATCAGCCCTAGTGGAGGACGTGGCTATGAAAATCAGCCCTGATGGTAGGCGTGGCTATGAAAATCAGCCCTAGTGACGGGCGTGGCTGCGCAGCGCATCTGCACAACCCACGCGTGTCCTCGAGGAGCGGGAGAGAACACGAGCAGCCCTTCTCATCCGCCCCGTGAGAGCTCTAGTGCTCGACAGGAGAGATCGGGGCCGGTGGCTCTAAAGGAAACAGAGTCGCAAGACATTGAGGATGGGATTCGGGGTCTGGAGAGTGAGGATGATGTTCCAGAAGAAGACGACTTCACTGTGTTTGAATCAATGCAGATGGTTGTACCGCACTTAAAAAAAAATAACACATCCCCTGAAAATCAGCCCTGGGGTGTCTTGTTGAGGAAAAATAAATATGAGACCCTGTCTTATTTTCGGAGAAACACGGTATATAGTCCAATGTCTGGCTGCGTTCAAGTTGCTTCTGTTTGGGACACTTTTTCCTTAGAGGGTCTACAGGGCTTGCTCCCTCACCTTCCTCAAACCTTTGCTCACATCCCACCTTCTCTGCGAGAAATCACTTTGACCGTTTAATGAATATGACAACTGGCCCCTTGGCCCTCTCCCTGTCTCTCACACAACCCATTATTTCTTTTTCCAAAATCGCCTTCACCATTCGCAAAGGCCTTAAGATGTGGAATCAACCCAAGTGCCCATCAATGCATGAGCGGATTAACAAAAACGTGGTATATGTAGGTCATGGAGTACTACTCAGCCATGAAAAAGGATTGGTGGAGGCCTTTTGCAATGATTTGGATGGAAATGGAGACCATGATCCTAAGTGAAGTATCCGAAGACTGGAAAAACACATACCCCATGTACTCGCTGTTATATTGGAACTAACCGATGAGCACACACACACATGTGCAGAGAGGGAAGTAAAACTCAGTGGAAATCAGGCAAAGGAGGGAGGGGAGAGAAGAGGAGAAGAAAAAAACCTACCTAATGGGCACAATTAACACTATCTGGGTGATGGGCACGCTTACAACCCTAACTCAAGCACTGCAAAAGTGATCCATGTAACCAAAAACACGTATACCCCCGTAATATTTTGAAACGTGACCCTTTGCGCTTGCTTGCTTTTTTCTCGATCCCTTCATTCCACTCGGGATTTAATTTTTGAAATACCGCAGATTTTACAAAGCCCGGCAGCAGAATAAAAAACTGGAGTTTCTTTTCATACAAACTTATTTATTTGGATTTATATATATATATATATATATATATTTCAAATTATTGATCCATTCAAAGACCAATTTTGATCTCTACAATTTTTGCTAACCGCGTCGAGTCACGCCCGACATCCCGAGTAGTGCAAAGGGTTAAAAAAAAAAAAATAAAGAAATCACCTTATTCCAAAACCACCTCGAGTTTCGTTGCTCTCTCCTGAGAACGAGCAAAAGAGCTAGGAAGACTTCCTGAAAATGCACAAGCTATAAACTCCAGACGAGTCATTGAACCTCAGCACCCCTGGCTCGTGGAACTTGTGCTTGGTTTCTAGGATAGGCACACAAGGACCCGCTTTCCTGGTTGAGGGAAGAGACAAGGGGGGAAAAAGATAGCTAGGGGTGTAGAATAGGAAGAAGGATGGAAAAACAATGCCATTTCAGCGAGCTAAACACCGACAAACTGCAAACCACAAATATCTGTAACCCCAACCACATCCGGAGAGACCGCAAAACATAAAAAAAAAAAAAAAAAAAAAAAATTGCGACATGCACAAAAACTGCAAATTGCAACACACGTTACGGATGAAAAAAAAAAAACACCGCACAAAAAAAAAACACCAACTCAAAAACAGAAAAACCTAGCTATTTGCAAAACAGAAGCAGGTGTTGATAAAGTCTTATCCAGAATGTTCTAAAGTGACCCAAGTGCCCATAAGAATGTTCCTTTACCTCCCCCAACATTGTCTTACAATTGTAAACACAGCTACCTCTATGCAGATAACACTGAATTATTTTGTTTAGTTTTCTGGAGGAAGAATGCCTTCTTCTGAATTAATAGATCAAAAATGTGAAACCACGAGATGGGAGGAAATGTTTAGGTTTGGGATTTTGGTTTTCGGGAGGGCAGGAATTTTTCTTTTTTGTTTTTGATTTGCGTATTTTTTCACAGAGGAATTATACTCTTAAAAACGATAGCCCTGTAGTCTGTCCCTTTTAGTCCCTATTTTCTTTCTTTTTTTTTTTTTTTTGAGACAGAGTCTCGCTCTGTTGCCCAGGCTAGAGTGAGTGCCGTGGCGTCAGCCTCGCTCACAGCAACCTCCAACTCCTGGGCTCAAGCGAGCCTCCTGCCTCAGCCTCCCTCCCGAGTAGCTGGGACTACAGGCATGCGCCACCACGCCCGGCTGATTTTTTGTATATATATTTTTAGTTGGTCAATTAATTTCTTTCTATTTTTAGTAGAGACGGGGTCTCGCTCTTGCTCAGGCTGGTTTCAAACTCCTGACCTCGAGTGATCCTCCCACCTTGGCCTCCCAGAGTGCTAGGATTACAGGCGTGAGCCACCGGCACCCGGCCCCTTTTAGTCCCTATTTTCATGTTCCACAATCTAATATCAAAACTTTTTATAAATCCACAAAATGAAATACAAGGGGAAAAAAAAAAAACTGTCTAATAGATGGAGTTTACATTTCAAAGTATTGCATTTTAGGCAATGCAAAAATAGAGTTCCAACGTAGGTTCAAACTAAGATATTCTCCATCAAACCATCAGAATCAAATTTCTTACTCAGAAGGTTTCCTCGTTTAAGACGAACAGAATAATGAAGTCACACGTTAAGATGCAGTAATGATATCAAAGCATGATAAGTAACTTAGGAACTAAAATCTAACCTCAACAACAGAAAAATACTATCTTTCCATATTTAATGTTTTAAGAACAAAAATGCCTTATGCAGAAGTCACTGTCTTACTTTATGTTTTGATTTTAAATGGGACTTTTGAATTTTATAAATATCAAAATCAAATGTGTACCGTCTTAATCTTCCTGTAAACTGAGGACTCCATAAGAAAACAAAAACAACCTTAGATGAAAAATCCTACAGAAATGTTTCCCTGTAACAGTCTTCCATGTTACCGTCTGTGTCTTCTTTATTGTTGCATGCTACAATACCGAGAATATGTATGTATTCTATATCCAACATATAGAATGTTTCCGAGTGGAATTACTTGTAAAAGGTAACTTAATGCAAACTTTTTACTTACACATTCTGTGGCTGTAATAATTAACGAACTTGAAATGACAGATTTTCCCCCGTTAAAGCTCACTGAAACATCAAGAGTTCTGGGAAAAGAAACAAGAAACAATAATCACAAATAAATTAAAAACCAGGGGATTATAGGAGGTGTTTATTATCTCATATAATGCAAGACCAGTGGCGGGAGAAAAAAAAAAATCATAAAGACTTAGGGTCACAGCTTTTGGCAAATTCTCCCGGATTCTTTTTTTTTTTTCTTTCTTCGTTCTAGTCTTTATTCGTTTAGCTAGAGACAAACTTCTTAAGAGATCTAAGTGTTCCTTTTAAAAAGCGTTACTATAAACAGGGACGTTAAGAAATGGCTTAATCCAGAGAAACGCTCTGAGATTGTTCCAAATTCACAAACACCTAAAAAGAGGGAAAATTCGCAGATCCCATTTGGCACGTTACTATCATCACAAGTTCATTGTTTAAAAATATAAAATAGAGGCCGGGCGAGGAGGCTCACACCTGTCATCCCAGCACTCTGGGAGGCCGAGGCGGGCGGATTGCTCGAGGTCAGGAGTTTGAAACCAGCCTGAGCAAGAGCGAGACCCACCTGTCTCTACTATAAATAGAAAGAAATTAATTGGACAACTAATATATATATATATATATATGGAAAAAATTAGCCGGGCGTGGTGGCGCGTGCCTGTAGTCCCAGCTACTCGGGAGGAGGCTGAGGCAGGAGGATCGCTTGAGCCCAGGAGTCTGAGGTTGCTGTGAGCGAGGCTGACGCCACGGCACTCACTCTAGCCCGGGCGACAGAGCGAGACTCTGTCTCAAAAAATAAATAAATAAATAAATAAATAAAAATATAAAATGGGAAGTAATAAACTATTCAAGGATAAAATATAGAGAAAAGGAAAATAAAAGAATAAGACAAAGTAAGGAAAAAAAGAGATTTATTTGAAGGCGTTTATTGTAGATGGTCTCAGAATATTAAAGGTAGCCCAACAAAGATAGAAGAAAAAGAGAGTCATTTCTGTCCCTGTCTAAGAAATATTATAGTTAAACTACAGCTCTCATTTTGAACACATGATTTCAAATTATAAAACAAATAACTGAAATGTCATTAACTCAAGTTCATTATTTGGGGTCGGTTAGCCTGAAGTTGGCAATGCTGTTCATTTTTTAGCATCTATCTATAACAAGATATCAAAGAGAAAATAATGACCAGGGGTTTAAAATACGTGACGAAACAGCACTTTTCCAAAATAGTTTACAAAGTATATTATCATATAACAACTGGTATGCCAGCAAATCAAAGCTATCCACTCATTAAAGCAGAGACTAGTTGGTGACGTTTTGTTAATATGGTTCCTATACCATACTACGCCTTTTAAAGCATCAAACCCTCACAAAATATTCTAAATTCTAAGAACTGATAGCCAGCAACTTTGCCTAGTGATTCTGAATTGCTAGAATCTTTCTACGGAGAAAAAAGATCTTTTTTTCTCTATGCCTTTCATGTAGCAGAGACAAATGCTGCTAGTTATGGACTAGTTATGGACTGGTTATCTAAGGACAGATACAACAGAAGCAATCTCAAGCTGCTGGCAAGATTTTCCATCACGATGCAGGATGAGAAATATTATCTAGACCTTGCTATTTTTTGCTAGATGCTGGTCGAGGCATTTTGTGGGCATTATTATCTCATTTAACCCTTCCCAATAGACTTTGAAATAAGGAATAGCTTCACAGTTTTACAGATGGGTACAGGAGGCCCAGAAATGCTAACTACCTTGCCCAAAGTGGGAAAGCTCAGAGTCTAGCTCACATTGAACAATTTCCCTCACACCACAGAGGCCTGACGAAATGACAAAATCAAAGTCCTTAACGTGTTCCTATTCTGCATGTCATATTCATGTTTCAATTCATAACGGAATATTCAGTTTCAATTCATAAAGGAATAAACCCACCAGGACAGATAACCACTAGCTAAGTTCAAGCTAAACGCTCATCCAAAATTCAAAAATACTCCGTTTTTGTTTTTTTTTTTAAGTAAGAGAAAAGCCATGTGATATTTATTAATGTGCATACAGGAGCCTTCGGGATGAAGACCCAAAGACACAGGGGAAATTGTCCATTTTTATGCTTAGGTTCAACAAAGTACAGGCCGGGCGCGGTGGCTCACGCCTGTCATCCCGGCACTCTGGGAGGCCGAGGCGGGAGGATCGCTCGAGGTCAGGAGTTCGAGACCAGCCTGAGCAAGAGCGAGACCCCCGTCTCTACTAAAAAATAGAAAGAAATTAATTGGCCAACTAAAAACATGTAGAAAAAATTAGCCGGGTGTGGTGGCGCATGCCCGTAGTCCCAGCTACTTGGGGGGAGGCTGAGGCAGGAGGATGGCTTGAGCCCAAGAGTTGGAGGTTGCTGTGAGCGAGGCTGACGCCACGGCACTCACTCTAGCCTGGGCAACAGAGTGAGACTCTGTCTCAAAAAAAAAAAAACACTACAGACAGCTGTGTAGAAATATGATTGGACAAAAAGCGTATGTCAGGATGGATCCTCTCTTAAATAGGGGTTTTATCTTATGACCTATACTCTAATAAGGTAGGTTGGATGAGCCTGTCATCCCAG
The DNA here is from genome assembly GCA_008750895.1 of Mirza zaza. Classification (NCBI taxonomy): domain Eukaryota; kingdom Metazoa; phylum Chordata; class Mammalia; order Primates; family Cheirogaleidae; genus Mirza; species Mirza zaza. The sequence continues at coordinate 8,318 of VSMD01028620.1, forward strand.
CACTCTGGGAGGCCGAGGCGGGAGGATCGCTCAAGGTCAGGAGTTCGAAACCAGCCTGAGCAAGAGCAAGACCCCCGTCTCTACTAAAAAAAAAAAAAAAAAAAAAAAAAAAAAAAAAAAAAAAAAAAGAAAAAATTAGCTGGACAACCAAAAATATATATAGAAAAAATTAGCCGGGCATGGTGGCGCATGCCTGTAGTCCCAGCTACTCGGGAAGAGGCTGAGGCAGGAGGATCGCTTGAGCCCAGGAGTTGGAGGTTGCTGTGAGCGAGGATACCTGGGCAACAGAGTGAGAATCTGTCTCAAAAAAAAAAAAGTCTTGTAAAATATTCATTTCAAAACATGTTGCTGAAGAAGATAGTTTAAACCTAGGAGACAATGAGACGTTTGGGCGTTCAAATTAACTGAACTTCCGAACTATTCCAACACGGCATGCCAAGGGGCCTATTTAGGAAAAAAGCAAGGTTTCAACCTAATAGCTTATTCTGCAGAACTGAGTGCCTTGTCTGTTTGGTTTTTTTTTTTTTTTTTTTTTTCTCTAACGACTAAGCATCATTGAATCAAAACATAATCTCTCCTTAGTTTCTAATTCCTCCCATTCGAAGCACGTGCCACAAATTATATGAAAGGGTAGGCATGGTTCTCTTCGGGAAGATTCTTTTTGGAAAAATTATCTTGGTTCAGGATAACACATGATTGTTACCGGTGATCTTACTGATTCAACGTCAAAAGATGAACAGATATGGACTGAAGTTGTTTATGATCTGGCACTTAAAATTCACCAGAAATGAACTAGTTCTCTAATTAATGAAGGAAATATGCAAAACTTTCAATGTGCAACAAAATGGAATGAGAATAGAAGATACCATTTTGAAAACAAAGTTCACTCTTTCCTCTTTTTTTCTTTTCTTTTCTTTTTTTTTTTTTTTTGAGACAGAGTCTCGCTCTGTCGCCCAGGCTAGAGTGAGTGCCGTGGCGTCAGCCTCGCTCACAGCAACCTCCAACTCCTGGGCTCAAGTGATCCTCCTGCCTCAGCCTCCTCCTGAATAGCTGGGACTACAGGCACGCGCCACCACGCCCGGTTCATTTTTTTTCTATATATTTTTAGTTGGCCAATTAATTTCTTTCTATTTTTAGTAGCGACAGGGTCTCGCTCTTGCTCAGGCTGGTGTCGAACTCCTGACCTCGAGCGATCCTCCCTCGGCGGCCTCCCAGAGTGCCAGTATGACAGGCGTGAGCCACCACGCCTGGCCTTATCACTCCTAATTGTCCATTCCTCACCCTGTAAAATGGGGTTAATTGTACACTTTTGTGGGTTTTTTTTATTTTTTTGGTGAGAAGAGCTTGATAAAAAAGTATATATAAAAATGTCGAACACAATGCCTGGAACATAGCAGGTAGTTTATAAATGACTCTAATACCTGACTATTTGTATAATTTAGTCACACATTTAAATTATAATTTATTAATAATTTGAATTATTTAAAATACCCAGATAATTTTTTTTTGCAAACCAAGCCAGAATACAACATAGATAATGTAGAAGAACATACAGCAGGAATGAAATAATTATGCAAGTTTTTTGTTTTATTTAAGAAATTTGTATTCTATTTAGTGCCATACAAAAATACAGAGAGCTAAATTATTCAAATAAAAAAATGCCTACTACACAGTGTCATGCAGCTTCGTGTAAAGAAAGCTTTCAGCACGACTTCCTTCCTTCCTGTTATAAAACATTATCTTGATGAAAACCAACATTCTAGCTATGTTGAGCTCTGGGCTAAAACCTCAAGCCTAAAACTACACTCAAAACGGGTATATGGGCCGGGCGCGGTGGCTCGCGCCTGTCATCCCCGCACTCTGGGAGGCCGAGGCGGGAGGATCGCTCGAGGTCGGGAGTTCGAGACCAGCCTGAGCAAGATGAGAGAGACACCATCTCTATTAAAAACAGAGACAATAGAAAGAAACAGAAATAGAGAAAAATGGAGAGAAATTAATTGGCCAACTAAAAGTATATAGAAAAAAATTAGCCGGGCATGGTGGCGCATGCCTGTAGTCCCAGCTACTCGGGAGGCTGAGGCAGGGGGTCTTGCTCTTACTCAGGCTGGTCTTGAACTCCTGACCTCGAGCGATCCTCCCGCCTCGGCCTCCCAGAGTGCTGGGATGACAGGCGTGAGCCACCAGGCCCGGCCAGAATGTTTTTCAAAGCAGAGAAATAGAACAAACCGTAACAACTTACCATAACAAAAAGACAGAATTTTCATGTCAACTAGTGACCCTAAAACTAAATTCAAGTGTGCTAAATTCATTCCATGTGAGACATTATTAGATAGTATTGTGATACACAACAATTGAATTAAATTCAATGAGTCTCAGGAATAACAATATTTTTATTTAATGTCTAAAGGCATACGACTCCCCCAAAACAGGAGAATGGCTCAATGCCCATATGTCGAACCTACTCTCATCTGAGAAATTCCAAACTCCATGAAATACGGCTGACATTTCTGTCTACAGTCACCTATTTGCAAAGTATTCATTTGCTTCCGACTTTATGCGTCTCCAATAAAAGATTGCCATTTTATGATCTATTAAAAAAGGATGGAAAAAAATTAAATAAAACTGTGAAAGACATTTGCTGGAAGTAATAAATAATTTACCTCCAATTTGCACATACTGAAAATTAAACTGGCAACTACTCAAAAAGTTATTAAAATTATGGTGACTTAAGATATTTTGAAACCGAAGTGCTCTACTATTTAATGCTCTGCAGAGCTGTTAAAAAGTTTCCTTTCTGCATAACATAGATTTTAAGTGGAAAAATAAGATTTCATAACTGTGACTAGTTTAAGATTCCACTTTCAGTTAGGAGTATATATGTAAATTAGTGGTTTTTTTCTAAGGACGCTTTCTTCAAAGTGGTTAAAAGATTCTTGAATTAAATGATTTTTTTTTTTTGAGACAGAGTCTCACTCTGTCGCCAGGGCTAGAGTGAGTGCCGTGGTGTCAGCCTCGCTCACAGCAACCTCCAACTCCTGGGCTCAAGCGATCCTCCTGCCTCAGCCTCCCCCCAAGTAGCTGGGACTACAGGCATGCGCCACCATGCCCAGCTAATTTTTTCTATGTATATATATATTAGTTGGCCAATTGATTTCTATTTTTAGTAGAGACGGGATCTCGCTCTTGCTCAGGCTGTTTTCGAACTCCTGACATTGAGCGATCCTCCCGCCTCGGCCTCCCAGAGTTCTAGGATTCATGATTTCTTTTAAAAATATCTCGATATGTATACATAACTAAAACAAAAACCGTAGTCAGGAAGATTGCTAGATTTCCGAAGAAAGGCAGCTCTCTTCAGAGATGTATTAGATATCACAGCTAAAATTGCATTATAAATGTTTTCAGTATGACACTGAAAATAATCCCCTATTAATTGCTTTGTGCATTTTCATAAAATACTAAAAAGACACTTGGAAATAATAACCCAATCTTTAGTGGCTTTCATCTAAAAGTGTCAAGTGTCTTACCTAATAACAAATGTCGCATGTAATAAATAACACAATAAAAGCTTTAATAATATAAAATTTATAAGCAGATATATAAGAGCATTTAAGTACACATTTAAAGAATATTCTCTACATCATCATATAGCTGTCCCTCTTTTAGCACTTTTAGTTATCAAAACACTAACTGAATAATTCTAATATTTAGAAAGATCTTCCTTATATTGACCTGAACTATGCTGCCCCTTGCCTGCTATTTTTTCTTTCTCCTTTATTTGTAGCAATAAAGAGTAAGCCAGGCCGGGCGTGGTGGCTCACGTCTGTAATCCTAGCACTCTGGGAGGCCGAGGCGGGCGGATGGCTCAAGGTCAGGAGTTCGAAACCAGCCTGAGCAAGAGCGAGACCCCGTCTCTACTAAAAATAGAAAGAAATTAATAGACTAAATTAAAAATATATATACAAAAAAATTAGCCAGGCATGGTGGCGCATGCCTGTAGTCCCAGCTACTCGGGAGGCTGAGGCAGGAGGATCGCTTGAGCCCAGGAGTTGGAGGTTGCTGTGAGCGAGGCTGACGCCAGGGCATTCACTTTAGCCCGGGCAACAGAGTGAGACTCTGTCTCAAAAAAAAAAAAAAAAAAGAAAAAGAAGAAAGTTGTGATTGTATCACTTGCTATGAACATGAGGGATTTAGGGTTGGTGTAGATACACACATACACACGTGCACACTCAGATCCAGGTGTGTTTTGGAAAGAGAAGACAGTACGCTAAAGGTAGAATTTGCAACCAGAAAGGAGAACTGGAATCAATCAATTTGATTCTGGGCAAAACAGGTGAAGCTTAATACTGAAAAAATAACAATGTTGAGGAAAGTTAAAAGCTTCTGCACAGCCAAAGAAACAGTCATGAAAGCAAACAGACAACCCACAGAATGGGAGAAAATTTTTGCTTCCTACACATCGGATAAGGGGCTGATAACTAGAATCTACTTAGAACTCACGAAAATCAGCAAGAAAAAAAATCAAACAACCCTATCAAAAAAGTGGGCAAAGGACTTGAACAGAAACTTTTCTAAAGAAGACAGAATAATGGCCAACAAACATATGAAAAAATGCTCAACATCTCTAATGATCAGGGAAATGCAAATCAAAACCACAATGAGATATCACTTAACTCCAGTGAGAACGGCCTTTATTAACAAGTCCCACAACAGCAAATGCTGGCGTGGATGCGGAGAGAGAGAGGGACACTCCTACACTGCTGGTGGGACTGCAGGCTAGTTCAACCTCTGCGGAAAGCAATGTGGAGATACCTGAAAGCGATACAAGTGGATCTACCATTTGATCCAGCAATCCCACGACTGGGCGTCTACCCAAAAGATCTAATGACGCTCTACGAAAAAGACACCTGCACTCGGATGTTCACAGCAGCCCAATTCACAATCGCAAAGCTGTGGAAACAACCCAGGCGCCCATCCATGCACGAGTGGATTAATAAAACGTGGTCTGTGCACACCACGGAGCACTACTCAGCTCTGAGAAACAGTGGTGATCCGGCACCTCTTGCGTTTTCCTGGCTGGAGCTGGAGCCCATCCTGCGAAGGGAAGTGTCCCAAGGATGGAGAAACGAGCACCACGTGCGCTCGCCAGCAAACTGGCATGGACGGGTCAGCACCCGAGTGGACACACAGGAGTGACGTCTGCCGGGTGTCGGGCAGGTGGGAGGGGAGGAGGGGACGGGTGTGTACAGACACGACGAGGGAGACGTGCACCGTCTGGGGGATGGGCACGCTTGGGGCTCTGACTCGAGCAAGGGGGAGGGGGAGACAAGGGCAATATACGTGACCTTGACATTTGTACCCCCGTACTATGCTGAAATTAAAAAAAAAAAAAAAAGATCCCATTCCCAAAGCAAGTTCTAATATCGAGTCTGCCGCAAATGTTCGCTTTAACGATCCTTCGGTTTTGCTTGACTGTTTTCCACATAAGCTGATGGCCCACCACTCCTTACCCAAAACACTTCTGCCAAGTGTCTCCCACCCTGCCTTTTAAGAGAACTAATACTATCAGTTTCATCTGATTTAGATATTTATCTCGTACTTGCCAGAGGATTCTGCCCAGTGTTTTTCAAAGCACATTTAACTATTCCATATGCCTCCCTGAATTATCTCGATGAAACAAACTGTAGGATGAGGCTCTCTGTCTGCTTCGTTCCGTTCTGGTTTTTTTGTGTGTTTGTGTGTGTGTGTGTTTGTGTGTGTGTTTTTCTTCTTTCTTCACAATGTGTGGATGTGTATTTAACTCCATTTCGTTCTGCTCTTGTTGCCAAATCCCAGGCCTGAGATCTCAATTATCACAGAGCAGCTGTGCTATTGTTTTTGGTGTCTCAGGAATCCAAGGGCTGAGAAGAGCTTGTAGTACCTGCACGTTAAATTGTGGAGCTACTACTGCTCTATTGCATGGGCAAGATTCGGAGAACTTCGGGGAGTCCGTGCTAATTCAAACGTAAAGAGGGCATTTGGGTACAAAGGGACCAAACGCTGTTAGGAAAAAAAAAAAAAAAAAACTGCTAAATCGTCTGCAGATTTTTCTTGGTAAAAGAATGTGCTTAGGCCGGGCGCGGTGGCTCACGCCTGTCATCCCAGCACTCTGGGAGGCCGAGGCGGGAGGATCGCTGGAGGTCAGGAGTTCGACACCAGCCTGAGCAAGAGGGAGACCTCGTCTCTACTGAACATAGAAAGAAATTCATTGGCCGACTAAAAATATATAGAAAAATAATCAGCCGGGCGTGGTGGCGCGTGCCTGTAGTCCCAGCTACTCAGGAGGGAGGCTGAGGCAGGAGGATCGCTTGAGCCCACGAGGTGGAGGTTGCTGTGAGAGAGGCTGACGCCACGGCACTCACTCTAGCCCGGGCGACAGAGCGAGACTCTGTCTCAAGAAAAAGAAAAAAAAAAGCAATTCGTGAAACAACATACAGAGGAGGGAGGAACTCGTGGAACTAATGAGACAAGGCAATGCCCAAGCAGCCAGCTCTGAGACTTCGCATCTGGCTCGGAGGCTGTCTGTGTAGGGTGACTTCGGCAGCATGTTGTTAATTATTTAAGTGGGACAGAACGGGGAGGGGGGGGACCATTGCCACATCTGTCATCCTCATGCAGGAAAAAAAAAAAAAAAAAAAACAACAACAACAACAAAAAAAAAAAACCTTCGTCGCTTGCTGGGCCAGATGTGTTTATCTGAAACACAGACTAACTAGCTGCTTAATGGGTTTGTATCCTTAGCCAAAAGCTAATTAGGCAAACACAGTGAGCATCCTTACAAGGCTAAACTGTTTTCGAGGGTGTTGATTTTTAAGGCAATCTCATAAGAGAGCCCATCACCTACAAAAAAATAAAAAGGCATCTGAAGGAAATTCAAAGCAAAGGACGAGTCCAAATGACTTGCGACGTTAGCAAGCAGAGCAAATAATGATGTCCCCAAGTACCTGATATACGTTAACAAATAAAACCTTCCAAAGCTTCGCCTTAGCGGTCTGGAGTACCAGAGGCAAAAGAAAGGCAGGCGAAAGTAACGCTTCCAGACAGATCCTGGTCCCAAAACGTTCTCTCCGGTCTGCTCGCAGGTGAAATATTAACGTCAAGAGCCAAACGGATGATGATTTCTCGTGTCGCATATTTATGGCGCTGCGTGTGATTCTTTTTTGTTTTAAACAAACAAACAAACAAACAAACAAAAAAAAAAACACCCTATCTCCTGAGTGTTTAGCCTATCCACAAATAATTAAAGAATAGCAGCAGCCTCTATGGTATTCTATTCAAAAGGAGATTGTGCAAAAAGGCAAATTCTAGAGGAAAAAAACAAAACAAAAAACAAACAAACAAAAAAATCTAGTGCCTGGGAGAGAACAGGCGTGTTCCATTTTGTAACTACTTTGGAGAGGAAATTGTGCTGCTGTCGTTAATCAGTCACTACGATTAAAAAGCCAAGATGGTTTTCTGCTATTTTATTTTATTTTGTGTTATTTTATTTTATTTTATTTTATTTTATTTTATTTTTTGAGACAGAGTCTCACTCTGTTGCCCGGGCTAGAGTGAGTGCCGTGGTGTCAGCCTCGCTCACAGCAACCTCCAACTCCTGGGCTCAAGCGATCCTCCTGCCTCAGCCTCCTTATGAGTAGCTGGGACTACAGGCATGCGCCACCATGCCCGGCTCATTTTTTCTATATATTTTTAGTTGGTCAATCAATTTCTTTCTATTTTTAGTACAGACGGGGGTCTCGTTCTGGCTCAGGCTAGTCTCGAACTCCTGACCTCGAGCGATCCTCCCGCCTCGGCCTCCCAGAGTGCTAGGATGACAGGCGTGAGCCACCGCGCCCGGCCTGGTGCCCTGATTATTTTTATAGGGTCCACCAGCAGGTTTCGAACCCATCCAAATAAACATTTATAGAGCCCACTAATCACGACGTCAGAAAGAAGACAAGACACACGTTAGCATTTTCAACCTAGGAAGGGTACAAGTGAAGTGCTAAACTAGAGTGGGCTTGCCCAGGGCTTCATAATTACTTAATAATTATTAAGTAATAATTACTTAATAATTATAATTTTACTTAATAAGTATACTTAATAATTACTTAATAATATAAAGTAATAATTAGTTAATAATATACTCTGTGCATGAAAAGAGGATACAATAAAACCACCAACATGCTATCGGTCACCACATTTCCTAATCATCTGTCTTTAAAAAATGTTTTTAAATCCTTTTAATCGGAGTAACTCACTCTCCAGCCGTGTTCAGGATGGGCGCAGGGCAAAGCATAGAATTCAGCTGGACGCTCACCGGTTTCACACCTAGAAAATAAAACGCCATCGAATGAACAAAGGGTTTTTTATGCATCTCACATAGCTTTCTACGGAAACTACTCCACAATCGGAGTTCGAGCCTAGAGCGTCAGGTATGTCAACATAAAAAAAGAATCTAAAGAGGAAGAGAAGAAAGGAAAAGCAATGAAAAAATGCAAAGAGATTCTACACTCCATTGACAGAACGTGTTGGCAAGTCACAAGTTAGGATGTTTTCGACTTGCACTAAGTTCAAATACTATTACAGACGCTATAAAAGTATCATCTTTTTCTCCTAAAGTTTCCCAATGTCTCAAGGCTTTTAAGAATAAATAACAGATATTTTTTTAAAAGCAGAACTTAGACAAGATGAAGAAAGAAAGACGAATGTCCAATGGAAAATGAACGTTATGTCATGATTTTAATAAAATAGTTGTATTGGCCGGGCACGGTGGCTCACGCCTGTCATCCCAGCACTCTGGGAGGCCGAGGCGGGAGGATCCGTCGAGGTCAGGAGTTCGAGACCAGCCTGAGCAAGAGCGAGACCCCCGTCTCTACTATAAATAGAAAGAAATTAATCGGCCAACTAAAAATATATAGAAAAAATGAGCCGGGCATGGTTGTGGCGCATGCCTGTAGAAGTCCCAGCTACTCGGGAGGAGGCTGAGGCAGGAGGATCGCTTGAGGCCAGGAGTTGGAGGTTGCTGTGAGTGAGGCTGATGCCACGGCACTCCTGCCCAGGCAACAGAGTGAGACTCTGTCTCAAAAAAAAAAAATAAATAAAATAGTTGTATCTACAATAAATAAATACATTGTATAAAGTATTTATTTATTGTAGATACAACTACAATACAATACAATGGGTGCCTAAATTAACCTTGTAATTTTAATAAGGCACCTAATTTTAATTTACGCACCTACAATGGGTGCCTAAATTAACCTTGTAATTTTAATAACATGAGAAAAATGATCTAGAGTAGAAATATTCAGAAAAGTTACATAATCAAATGGATCCTCTTAGAATGTAAACGATGAAAATACAATTCTAACTTTACTTCTTCGTTTGAGGATTTACTTTAACTAACTTAATCTTACGTAACGAGGCATAAAATGTGTTTATATGATAATCGACTCAAATATATAATCCAAGGGAGTTTGGTAAGGCTAATGCTTAGCTACAAACGACTACTGAATAAAAATAAAATTATTTTGTTTTGTCATCCCCAAGTTGTGGAACTGACAGCAAGGAGAGTTTGTAGCAAATATTATTGTTTTGCCTTAGCGAAATGGGTAGTCTTAAAAGGAAAAAAAGGAATAAATGATGACATTTACGATGCTGAGAGTCCCATCTTTTTAATTGAGCAAACACACATTGAACAGTTACTATGTGGCCAAAGCTGTGCTAGTTGCACCATTTATCAGCACCAGATAAAAAAAGCAAAACTGAAGATGAATCTCTCGAAGAATAACTCTATTATACAGTCCGGTTTATAATCTAAACTCTTGGAGGGCAGCACAATCATTCATAGGGAAAAAAAGGGTTTTCGTAGAGACCCAAAATGCCCAGGACACTAAAATCCATTTAAAAAGGGGGAATTTGTGTTTTCAGGAATGGAAATACAAACATAACTCTTACCCATCATAAAAACTTCTCTTTAAAAGCTGAGGCTAGGGAAAATTAAAAGCCAGTTGCATAAATAGGATAATTATCAACAAACACTGTGCTGCTAGCTATAGGTTGTTGGGGTGCAAAAATCTGCCAGGCCAAAAAAAAAAAAAATCTTCAAGAGACTGACAAATTATCAGGAACTTAGATAAAGAAGATTAAGTGACAAAAAAAAAAAAAAATAAGGAAACGAGTAGTAAGTCCAAGATAATTAGCTTTTAAGACCAAAACGGAAAGAAAGAAGTCTATGGCAAGAGGTCATTACATCAGGCAGGTGATATAGCCCATATAGAGTGTGGTCAGGACAACTGGGCTTAAATATTAGCCCATTATTGGCTGTGTCAGCACAGGCAAATTATTTTATTCTTTCAGCCACAAACCATCACTTGCATAATGAGGCCACTTAAACACAGCATCCAGCATTAATTAAGCTACAAGAAACTGTTGCCATCATTCAATAATTACTCTTTGCATTCTCACGGATACTTTGTTTCTTTCTTTCTTTGATTAAAAAAATACAGCATGGGCCGGGCGCGGTGGCTCACGCCTGTCATCCCAGCACTCTGGGAGGCCGAGACGGGAGGATCGGTCGAGGTCAGGAGTTCGAGACCAACCCCGAGCAAGAGCGAGACCCCCGTCTCTACTATAAATAGGAAGAAATGAATTGGCCAACTAATATATATATATAGAAAAAAAAAAAAAATGAGCCGGGAGTGGTGGCACGTGCCTGTAGTCCCAGCTACTCGGGAGGAGGCTGAGGCAGGAGGATCGCTTGAGCCCAGGAGTTGGAGGTTGCTGTGAGCGAGGCTGATGCCACGGCACTCACTCTAGCCCGGGCAACAAAGCGAGACTCTGTCTCAAAAATAATAATAATAATAATAATAATAATACAGCATAGCTGGTTTTAGCAGGGAAAAAAGGGGAAAAATCCTTGATGCTGACATGCTCCGGGGACATTGAGGCCACGGTGACATTGTTTGGGACTTACTCTTTGTGTACGTCCCATTCACGGTGTAAGTACACAAGGCACTGCCATTCCGACTCCCCAAGGTGAATCCTCTTCCGTTCAAAACGATCTGAAATTCCTCTGCAAGGAAAACAACAACAACAAAAATTTTAATCGTCGTTTTACCAAAAAAAAAAAAAAAAAAAAAAACTTCAGAGTATCCAGAAGCACAGAATAATATTTTTAAAATTTTTTTATAAAAAAACATTTTTATAAAAAAATATTTAAAAAAAATTTTTTTTTTAAATAAAAATTTTTTTCATGCTATTCAGTAAACTAGCAGCAAAGACTTAGTATTTCCAAGCGTGCTTACTTTCTTAGACCCTCTAGGTCTGGTGTCCTCAAACTACGGCCCGCGGGCCACATGCGGGTGTTTTTGCCCGTTTTTTTTTTTTTTTTTGGTTTTTTTTTTTTTTTTACTTCGAAATAAGATATGTGCAGTGTGCATGGGAATTTGTGCATAGTTTTTTTTTTTTTTTTTTTTTTTAACTAGAGTCCGGCCCTCCAACAGTCTGAGGGACAGTGAACTGGCCCCCTGTTTAAAAAGTCTGAGGACCTTAAGTCTAGCTTAAGTGTACCGAAGATACCGTTTTATTTATTTATTTATTTTTTGAAAATAAAAGAAAGCACCCCTGTGCTTCCTAACTTTCCAGGAACGAGCAAGATATTAGAATTGAAGCGTAACTGTTGTTCCCAGACAGATGCCAGACAAACTTCGCCCAAATTTTCTATCCTTAGGAAAATATCATAAGGTCTGCGAACATAAAAAAAAAAAAAAAAAGACGAATTAATTATGCACGTCTGTTGGCTCTTAGAAAAGGCGTGTGTAGTATTTAATGTCTGTCTCTCTCACACAGAGTTCTTCTTTAACAGATTCTTCACCTAAACTAATCCTGGTTTCATTTTCTATTGCATGCACACGTATAAACCAGCAGGGGTCATGCATTTTGGATACTAATCACCTACAGACAGTTACGGAAGGAAGTTGATTTAACTTATCGTACCCTGTGTGTCCATAACAGACTCAGGCACTAAAATATCTCAGAGAGTCAAAGAATGTGCTAGTAGGAAAGATAGCTGATCAAATATCTTGATGGACAGTAAATGTTTGCTACTCTGCTGAAGTACGACTTATTATTTTAATAGTGATCAACTCGTTAAAAGGGTAAACTGAGGCAAGATAAAAAAATGTTCTTTTAAAAGAGTTATGTGAGCAAACAACGATTTCTGGATTGGAAAGCTTCATTTAAAGAGTTATTGGAGCAAAACGACGATCTCTGGATTGGAAAGCTCCAAATGAGAAGTGGTCCAAATTGGACCAAATCGGACCATTTCTGGATTGGAAAGCTCCAAATGAGAAGTGGTCCAAATTGGACCAAATTGGACCATTTCTGGATTGGAAAGCTCCAAATGAGAAGTGGTCCAAATTGGACCAAATTGGACCATTTCTGGATTGGAAAACTCCAAATCAGAAGTGGTCCAAATTGGACCAAATTGGACCATTTCTGGATTGGAAAGCTCCAAATGAGAAGTGGTCCAAATTGGACCAAATCGGACCATTTCTGGATTGGAAAGCTCCAAATGAGAAGTGGTCCAAATTGGACCAAATTGGACCATTTCTGGATTGGAAAGCTCCAAATGAGAAGTGGTCCAAATTGGACCAAATCGGACCATTTCTGGATTGGAAAACTCCAAATGAGAAGTGGTCCAAATTGGACCAAATCGGACCATTTCTGGATTGGAAAGCTCCAAATGAGAAGTAGTCCAAATTGGACCAAATTGGACCATTTCTGGATTGGAAAGCTCCGAATCAGAAGAGCTCCACCAAGGAAATGCGACGGGGGGAGGGTTTTTAGTAGGATGAACTTGGAAGGAAAGCAAATAAATTATTTCATTGGTTATAGCCGTGCAGTTCCCTGATTTCCTCTGTCCTGCTGGAAAATCCTGAGTTATGTAAGTTCGCTGGCCGCTCTTGATCGACTGAGCTTAAGTTCTGTTTTCCTTAGAATAGGCATTTACAAGAAATGGCTCAAGTTAAGTTTCCATTATGTTTGCAAATCGAGCAAGGTTGAGGTCACTTATGAAGACCAACCGTCTTTGCCTGATCGGGGATTCTCCAAGCTTGGTCTCCGTTCTCATTTACTTTCAACACGATCAATCCTCTCCCACTTCCGCTATCTAACGCCACCCACGGCATAGACAGTCATTAACGGTGGAATAAAATACTGCCAAGGCCATTCTTCATTCAGTCTGTTACTAAAGGAATTCTACTGATAAATTGGAATAAAGTGTAGGTGAAACTTAAAATGTGAATCCAAGAAGAACAAGGGCTCTCGAGTCAGGCAGACAAGGATGGGATAGGACGATTACTAATCATAGCAAGTCCTGAACCTGCCTCTGCCCTCAGTTGTCCCCTCTGAACATCAGGGATTTATAAAACCGTCAAATCATGTTTTTAAGAGGATTTAGGGCCGGGCACGGTGCCTCACGCCTGTCATCCCAGCACTCTGGGAGGCCGAGGCGGGAGGATCGCTGGAGGTCAGGAGTTCGAGACCAGCCTGAGCAAGAGCGAGACCCCGTCTCTGCTAAAAATAGAAAGAAATTAGCCAGACGACTAAAAACATATAGAAAAAAATTAGCCGGGCGTGGTGGAGCACGCCTGTAGTCCCAGCTACTCGGGAGGAGGCTGAGGCAGGAGGATCGCTTGAGCCCAGGAGTTTGAAGTTGCTGTGAGCGAGGCTGAAGCCACGGCACTCGCTCTAGCCCGGGCAACAGAGCGAGACTCTTGTCTCCAAAAAAAAAAAAAAATGATTTAAGGTAAAATTACAAATACAAAGGAATCAGTATGTATGTACTTAGCACAAAATAGTAGTTTAATAAATGATAACTAGTATGATAATATTATTTTTCCCATTTATTTTTCCTTGTTATCTCTAGACATGTGTTCATCCATGCTTTCAGCAAAGATAATCCTGTTCTGGAACGTTCAGATGATCACCATTTCTCTTAAACATCTCAACGATCATGCAAGGTGTAAAGACCACACACGGGTTGGGAGCCTCTCGGGTAGATTACACAGGATATTTCCTTCCTCCACCGGGCTCAATAGTTTTGCCCTTTTAAAGTCAAGTCGGGCTAAAACGAACCGGAGTTCAGGCTGGAAGAAGAAACAAGAGAGGCCAGCCGGAGAGAATCAGACTTCCTCTGAGCAAGGACGGCCTAGGAGGTGAGAAAACCTTGAATTTGCTCTTAGCGCTAGCTGATGAAGCCACCTGCTTCCTTCCTGCTGTAAACCCACAAGTCTTTTTCCTTCTTCGTGTGCTCTGAACTGGCAGAGACTGTACCTGGAGGCCAGATCACCAAAAGCATACAGAGCCCAAAGCCTACACCAAAAACATACAGGGCCCAAAGCCTGCAGACAACGGGGCTGTTTGTATAATCAGATAAAAGAACAGATTCCATATTTCATTTGCCATAGGGAAAAGGTCTCAGATGTGAACTAAATATACAGAGGAGTCTAAAAGCCTGTCACACAATATGCTCGTTATTTAAAATAACCCTCCGATCTTAAAAATCTGAATTTAAAATAGAAATATTTCAAGGAATTATTTAAAAATTCTTACACACACACACAAAAAAAAAAAAAAAAAAAAAAAAGATGCCAGAAAAGTTAATGCTGCTATTCTCTTTCCAGCATTGAGTTTCAAATCATATATTTTAGCTAGGGGGGAAGAAGAAGAAGGAAAAAAAAACACACACACACACACAATTTCTTGCAGGATATTTTTAAATTCTAAACACTCACCCCCTACACAGACACTCGACGGCCGCAACTCCAGGATTTCGGTACATGACTGAGCTAGGATCTAAAAAGGAGGAAAAGAAAACCAAGATACGGAGTTAAATCATAACATGTGCAGCGAATTTATAGATAACTAGTTTCCTAGTTCCGAATTTATAGATAACTAGTGGTCTCTAGACATGTCTTCATCCACGCTTTTAGCAGAGATAACCCTGCTCTGGAACGGGATTTTAATAATTTAATAATCATTTAATAATAACTTTAATAATAATTATTAACATTATTAATAACTTTAAGGGCCTCGCCTTACGTCAGTAGATGACAGAGAAAACCTATTAACTACAGCATAGACAGCCACCAAGCAGTGAGAAAACTTCTGTTTTGTTTCAGGGTATTTTCCTTTGATGGCAATTCTGTAGGATCCTCATTTTTGATGAGAGTACATCCAGATAAGCAGAGGTAAAGCGGGTGTTGTCTCAGAGTCTGGTAGCCTTGAGTATGATGAACAGAGAAGTTAAATTTCCTGGTACCACGAAGTCTGTGTCGCGCTTCTGCATCAGGCAAAAACAAGATAGCAAATTGGAGGCCAGGCGCGGTGGCTCACGCCTGTCATCCTAGCACTCTGGGAGGCCGAGGCAGGAGGATCGCTCAAGCTCAGGAATTGGAGACCAGCCTGAGCAAGAGCGAGAGCCTGTCTCTACTAAAAATAGAAAGAAATTAGCCAGGCATGGTGACATGTGCCTGTCGTCCCAGCTACTCGGGAGGAGGCTGAGGCAGGAGGATCGCTTGAGCCCAGGAGTTGGAGGTTGCTGTGAGCGAGGCTGACGCCACGGCACTCGCTCTAGCCTGGGCAACAGAGTGAGACTCTGTCTCAAAAATAAAATAAATCAATAAAAGATAGCAAATCAGACCTTAATGCTAAGTTGCTATATTCTCTTTATTAAGAAGTTAAACATGGGCCGGGCGCGGTGGCTCACGCCTGTCATCCTAGCACTCTGGGAGGCCGAGGCGGGAGGATCGCTCAAGGTCGGGAGTTCAAAACCACCCTGAGCAAGAGCGAGACCCCGTCTCTACTAAAAATAGAATGAAATTAATTGGGCAACTAAAAATATATATAGAAAAAATGAGCCGGGCGTGGTGGCGCATGCCTGTAGTCCCAGCCACTCGGGAGGAGGCTGAGGCAGGAGGATCGCTTGAGCCCAGGAGTTGGAGGTTGCCGTGAGCGAGGCTGACGCCACGGCACTCACTCTAGCCTGGGCAACGGAGCGAGACTGTGTCTCAAAAATAAATAAATCAATTTTTATTGATTTACGTATCTAATTTGCAGATAGCAAATCAGGCCTTGATGCTAAGTTGCTATGTTCTCTATTACGAAGTTCAACAGGACACGTTCTTACATTTAGGAAACTTAAAATTAAAAAAAATAAAATAAAATAAAAAAAGAAGTTCAATATGATATTAACACATAAGCATGTCTTTATTCAACAGGGGTGTTTCCATTCTATTCCTCAGGCTTAATTCCTGTGGATACTGATGCCCTTTATATATGCATTAAACATTGCAACCGTAGAACACAGACTGCTCGTAGGAGCCAAACAGGATTCCCCAAAAACACAGGCTCTTGTGCTGGGAGCGTTCCCAGCTGTCAGGGACAGAGAATGGCTCTCCTTAGTTCGTTCCGAGAAACAAGAAACCACCATACAAGGCCATGAGGCTACAGCTGAAAAACAACAGCGATGAAATAATCTCTTCCTAGTGGGGTTCAACCAACGATCGCGTCTTTATTTTTAGAACAGCCCTGCAGTCAGTCCATCATCGAAGTCAGACCAACTCCAGCTGCTCCTTGGAGGACATTCTTTTCTTGACGGAAGTGGGAGACGGATGATTCTCTGCAGTTTCTAACGTCCTCCTGTTCATAACTGGAACAGGAAGTCGAGAACTATGGCAGGAAACAGAAATGCTGTTTCTGCGCTTTCTTCAATAACAGTGGAAGCATAAAGTCTCGGTCCCTACAATCAACTGCGTCAATGCTTACAAACTTTTTGACAATGGGCAGAGGTCTGTGTAAAGGGGAGGCCTCGTTTGTACTTTTTTTAAGATCATTTCTCAGTGAATCTGACTTTTTTTCCCATAGGGATGGAGGCTTTCGTGATTAGGAAATACATCTCGTAAGATTTTCTTTTTTTATTTTTCTTCTTCTTTTTTTTTTATTATTTTATTTAATTTTATTATTTTAATTAATTTATTTATTTATTTTTATTATTTTAATTATTATATTATTTTTTATTATTATTATTATTTTTGGACACAGAGTCTCGCTTTGTTGCCCAGGCTAGGCTGAGCGCCGTGGCGTCAGCCTCGCTCACAGCAACCTCCAACTCCTGGGCTCCAGCGATCCTCCTGCCTCAGCCTCCTCCCGAGTAGCTGGGACTACAGGCATGCGCCACCATGCCCGGCTCATTTTTTTTCTATGTATTCTTAGTTGGCCAATTAATTTCTTTCTATTTATAGTAGAGATGGGGGTCTCGCTCTTGCTCAGGCTGGTCTCGAACTCCTGACCTCAAGCGATCCTCCCACCTCGGCCTCCCAGAGTGCTAGGATGACAGGCGTGAGCCACTGCCCCCGGCCTCGTAAGATTTTCTAGCCGAGAAAATGCAGGTGAGACCTGTTCAAATCCAGAAAGGTGACCGAAGAGATTCCGCAAGCACTCAAAGACTTGTCTGTACCCAGACAGCTTCTCTAGTCCTGCTTGTTATTTACTATAACAAATGCCCAATCCTATGGATTCAAGGTCAAAGGAAAACACACAAAACCCCCCAAATCTGTCTGTCTGCTAGCAGCCCAGAAGGAATTTATTTTAAAATAGATGCTAGTAAGTAAGTCGATTGCATCTTTCAATTTACAATCTCTTTGTAAACTTTGTGGCTTTGTAGCCACATCTTTATCAGCATTTCTGAAAAGCATTTCAAATACCAAGGAAAATCACGAGAGGTGTTTAAAGACTACATCTATTAGAAATAGAAATCATTTTTTTTTTTTTAATTCCTTAGAATAAGGTCAATCCAAAGGACTTTCTTAAAGACCATGTCAGAGAATATGCATCCAGTGTGAATTTGTTCAGTTATGTCTGTTTTCTCTCTTCTATCGATATGGACCATGATTTAATCAGATCTCACGCTATTTTAAGATAAATGTGAATATATCGGATTCCTCCTTTAATGATCTAATGCATCAAAATATTTCTAAATAAACGAGAGCTCCAATAGCAAGATCACATGAGAAATTCTCCTACAGGGATCTTAAAGCTGAAAAAAATAAATATCCTCAAGGATAGTTGATGTTTCCTTTGAAGCCATAACCCTGTTTATGTCCTGTAAGGTATTTTCATTTTAAAACAAAAGGTTCAAGGTGATTTAGCAGCTTCTGTTCTACTAGAGTCTGACACTCTAAGAAATTAAGTTACATTATTCAGAGATTAAGAGTAGCTAATGTTGGTTATATCCTGCAATAAACTATATAATATACATTTAGGAATAAAAATACACTTAGTTTAATACTTGTACTTTATTTTAATAAAAATAAGTTTTTATAGAAACAATATAATTGAATAGAAAAGTAATTCAGGTAACACATTCATTTAAAAGCAGTCAATTCGGACCAAGAGTCATAAAATTGGCATCACTACCTGATGAAATCCAATTGCATTTCTGTATTACCCGCTCCTCTCTAAAGATTATTTTATAAAATCTCTTTGAACCTGATACTAGTTGAGTGCATAGCTCACCTCCTCTATTAGAAAACAAACTGTTTGAGGACAGAAATGGAATCCTATTGTACTACACAGCAGCTTCGGTGCTTGACAAATTATTTTGTACATGCCAGACAGCCAATAAATGCTTAGAGAACAAATACCGAATGTATACATTAATGAGAACATTTAAAATGAGCAAACCAACCATCACAACAGGGCTCCGATAAGTCAGGATGAAGTTACTCTGTGTGAAAAAGCATCTAACACTGCAAGAAATTGTGAACGTTGGAAATCCAGACACCCATAATTTGAAACAAAAGTTTGCCAAAACCATTTCCAAAGGAAAGATAAAGGAAAAGAGGTGGAGAGAGAGAGAAGAGTGAGAAGAGAGTTTAACTATTTTTAGAAAATGAAATGTGTTCTAGGCCAGGCGCGGTGGCTCACGCCTGTCATCCCAGCACTCTGGGAGGCCGAGGCGGGAGGATCGCTCGAGGTCAGGGAGTTCGAGACCAGCCTGAGCAAGAGCGAGACCCCGTCTCTACTATAAATAGAAAGAAATTAACTGGCCAACTGAAAATATATAGAAAAAATGAGCCGGGCGTGGCGGTGCATGCCTGTAGTCCCAGCTACTCGGGAGGAGGCTGAGGCAGGAGGATCGCTTGAGCCCAAGAATTGGAGGTTGCTGTGAGCGAGGCTGACGCCACGGCACTCACTCCAGCCCAGGCAACAGAGTGAGACTCTGTCTCAAAAAAAAAGAGAAAAGAAAGAGAAATGTGTTCCAAATTTGGTTTTTCCATCTAGAGTTTACCATGTTTTTCTATCAAGAAAGGAACAACTGGAAAATCCAAATAATTTGATGTTTGGACGCAAGTAGTTTACGTCGTTAAAATTTTTAAATCTATCAGTTTCAAAAAAAAAAAAAATAGTTCGTAATCTATTCCTCCCCAAGTAACTGCACAAACTGAAATGTTCGAAATGTCGAAATGGTGCTATTATATTAAAATTGTTATCACTGAACAGCTGACAAAGAGAGGACAGCCATTTTAAACACTATCACTATTACCGCATTAAAGACTGTTAATTGATTAACTGAACATTGAGTCAGGTGTCCCATCCGTGATAAGCCCATGTTCTGCTTCATACTCCGCACTTCCTCCGTGTATACCACAGAGGAACTTGTGAGGAGGTTTCTAGAATGTGTGTTGCCATCTGTCTTCATGACACTGAATAGAAACAGAAAATAGTTTCCACCAAAGGTCAAGCCTTAGTTGACCTTGGAGAAAGAAAGCCAATTGGCAACACAGGCCAAATTTAAAGATAAGCCTAAGGCTATTAGCAAATCCAAGGCTCTTTAAGTCGCTCCCATACTAAATGCAAAATTTCAGCATGTGAGATTTTTAAGGGATTTATATATATATGTATGCATATATGTACACACACGCACATATGTTGGCAAAGAACTTACTCTCACCATGAAGAAAATATACTAGTGAAGCACCTGTTCGCTCAAAAAGTAATATTCGTATTAAAGAGTATTTACAAACGAAAAATAATATGTACATTGTTATCTAACCCCTGCTTTAAAAAATCCTCAAACCGTTAAAACGGATGACCAAAATCAAACCTTCGGCCGGGCCCGGTGGCTCACGCCTGTCATCCCAGCACTCTGGGAGGCCGAGGCGGGAGGATCGCTCAAAGGTCAGGAGTTCGAGACCAGCCTGAGCAAGAGCGAGACCCCGTCTCTACTCTAAATAGAAAGAAATTAATCGGCCAACTAAAAATATATATAGAAAAAATCAGCCGGGTGTGGTGGCGCATGCCTGTGGTCCCAGCTACTCGGGAGGGAGGCTGAGGCGGGAGGATCGCTTGAACCCCAGGAGTTGGAGGTTGCTGTGAGCTAGGCTGACGCCACGGCGCTCACTCTAGCCTGGGCGACAGAGCGAGACTCTGCCTCAAAAAAAAAAAAAAATCAAACCTTCTAAATCAGGGGTCCTCAAACTTTCTAAACAGGGGGCCAGCTCACTGTCCCCCAGACCGTTGGAGAGTGCGCACTGTGGGCCCGGGACGAGCCGGCTGCTAAGCAGGACAGGCAGCGGCGGTGGCAAAAACACCCGGCGGGCCGGATACATGTCCCCGGCGGGCCACATGTGGCCCTCGGGCCGTAGTTTGAGGACCCCTGTTCTAAATTCAGTACAAACATCCGTAGTTCAAATTTGCCTTGAAATTCTACAAAGGAGGCGAAAATCTCAGACTGTCACCACCTTGATGAAAATCTCAACCATGGCCGAGATCGGGTTTGGTCGTGATGACATCCTGTTTTCCACCTGCCAAATCTGCCACACGTTGCCAGGGTTTCCTCGAGCATAATTTACTCCTCCTTTTGGGACAAATTAGCTGAAATGTAGCTATAGTGACATGAAAGCCATACCCATCACACCCTTCTAGATGACACTCAAGAGAGTTTCTTGGTCATTGGTGGCTAGAGTAACGTGAATCTTCCTCGTTCCATGCTAAATCTTTCAACACGACTTACTCAAGCCTAAAGGCCACCGAGATTGAAATTCAGGCAAGAAAGACCGTACTTAGAAACTACATTCTCACGTTCCCCTAATGCAAATAGAAAGAGTTAAATTCCGCACATAACCGTAATAAAAAAAAAAAAAAGACGACAACTGTGTTATTTCTTCTGATACAGTCAGCTATTAGTTTCTTGAAGGGAAAATCTGTAGCTATAACCCATAACAATAGAGTTTTAGAAAACTAATCGGTCTTCTAGGGGATTCTGAATCTTTGTAGGGAGAAGAAAAATTGCAAAGGGAATAACCCAGAGAGAGCTCTTCTCCTTCGGTTTATTTATGAAAATAATCGCAAATTCCCAAGCACGTTGAAAATTCTGTCTAAAATACAACCCACTGGTTTGTTTATTTTGGGGGTCAAATCGTCCTTTATTTTGCATTGTCCCTGCCTTTCCCAATATTTAAAAACTTAAACAACTGTTGTGTAGTATTTGTTCTGAACCAAGCTATAAAACTACTCACTGTTTTTTTTACATGGTAATTTCCCCCTAAAACCTAAATACAATAATATACATAAACTCCTAAAATAACTGAATCTCTGCTCCATTCTGCATTTCCATTTAGCTTGTCCACTAGAAGTACTGACATGTAATAGAACCCAATTATGTGTTTTTTTTTTCCATAAAGCTCCATTAATGTTTTATTTTTTTTAATAAAAAGCCTACATGCTACTAAAAACAAATTTAGCAAATCTCACTCTGCGTCTCTGCAAAACATGCTCTTTAAAGAGAAATTTTCAATCCCCAAACCAAATGTTAGAAGAAACTGAGTGGCTTTTTATTTATTTATTTATTTATTTATTTATTTATTTATTTATTTTTTACCCCTTAAAGATTAAGGAAAAAGCTTTGGCTTAGAGAATATACATTTATTCACTTCCATTTTAGGATGGTGTTTACCAAAATATCATAAATACTTAATAGCAACTTTTCCTGGTGCTTCTAGCAAAAAGGCAGTAAAATGAAACATAAACCTCAGCTGTGAAAGCCCAGGAGTTTTGCTTTGCATTTCATCACTCCTCTTCCCCATGCCTGGCTTAGGATAGCTCAGATTCTAATCATCACCAGCGACGGCTCCACTGAATTCCGAACAGAAATATTATGCGTTCCAGCAACACTATTAATCATTTAAATGGAGAGAACAACAACTACAGTCAAATAGCCGCTGATTCGAGCTGCCTGACTGATAGCTAAGAAATACCATGTTGGGAGGAGGGAGTTGTCACACATTCCAATCCAAATTTTTATTTTGCTTTTTCTTCCATAAAGCCTATAAAACTTTCAAGGATAGCAAGACAGTTAACACCACACTCAAAGGGTATCTGAGACTGTTTATGAAAAATCTTAAAACTTGAAATCACAAACCCAGACTCCCAGAGCCCAATATACAAGAATCAGTTCCAAATGTCATTTGCTAAAAAAAATAAAATAAAATAAAATAAAATCAGGAACTTTAGAATGACACCGTGTTTGCAATACTGGACAAACCTCTTTCTCAGTCTTTCTTCGAGATAATGACCACCTGGCCCCGGATACTGAGATTAATTCTTACAGTTTAAAATATATGTAAAATCGCAAGCCTCTTTCTGCCCCCAGAGAAATACTCACAGAATTAATTATTCCTTTAAGAGCTTGAAATCCACCTTTGACAGGGAAGACTTGCTCTTTGGAATCTGCAATTCTTTCGAGCTTTAGGAAAAAGAAGAAAATTTAAGGGTGATGGATGCATAGAACACTTCATAAACTTCATTACATTTCAGTTATGTTGGTCTGAAAAATTACTCCACAGGATTGGTTTAGCAAGGTGGCCCGTGTTCAAGGTCAGGAATTACAGGTGATGATACTAGTGTTATTCTAAATGTATCCAACTAGAGTTAGTTACTCTGAATGTATCCAACTAGTTACTTACTCTAAAGGTATCCAACTAGAGTTAGTTACTCTAAATATATCCAACTAGAGTTAGTTGTTCTAAATGTATCCAACTAGAGTTAGTTGCTCTAAATGAATCTAACTAGATTTACTCTAAATGTATCCAACTAGAGTTAGTTACTCTAAATGTATCTAACTAGTTAGTTTCTCTAAATGTATCCAACTAGAGTTAGTTAGTCTAAATGAAGCTAACTAGAGTTACTCTAAATGTATCCAACTAGAGTTAGTTACTCTAAATGTATCTAACTAGTTAGTTTCTCTAAATGTATCCAACTAGAGTTAGTTACTCTAAATGAATCTAACTAGAGTTACTCTAAATGAATCCAACTAGAGTTAGTTACTCTAAATGTATCTAACTAGAGTTACTCTAAATGAATCCAACTAGAGTTAGTTACTCTAAATATATCCAACTAGAGTTAGTTGTTCTAAATGTATCCAACTAGAGTTAGTTGCTCTAAATGAATCTAACTAGAGTTACTCTAAATGTATCCAACTAGAGTTAGTTACTCTAAATGAATCTAACTAGAGTTACTCTAAATGAATCCAACTAGAGTTAGTTACTCTAAATGTATCTAACTAGAGTTACTCTAAATGAATCCAACTAGAGTTAGTTACTCTAAATATATCCAACTAGAGTTAGTTGTTCTAAATGTATCCAACTAGAGTTAGTTGCTCTAAATGAATCTAACTAGAGTTACTCTAAATGTATCCAACTAGAGTTAGTTACTCTAAATGAATCTAACTAGAGTTACTCTAAATGAATCCAACTAGAGTTAGTTACTCTAAATGTATCTAACTAGAGTTACTCTAAATGAATCCAACTAGAGTTAGTTACTCTAAATGTATCTAACTAGAGTTAGTTGTTCTAAATGTATCCAACTAGAGTTAGTTACTCTAAATGAATCCAACTAGAGTTAGTTACTCTAAATGTATCCAACTAGAGTTAGTTGTTCCAAATGTATCCGACTAGTTAGTTACTCTAAATGTATCTAACTAGAGTTACTCTAAATGTATCCAACTAGAGTTAGTTGTTCCAAATGTATCCGACTAGTTAGTTACTCTAAATGTATCTAACTAGAGTTACTCTAAATGAATCGAACTAGAGTTAGTTACTCTAAATGTATCCAACTAGAGTTAGTTGTTCCAAATGTATCCGACTAGTTAGTTACTCTAAATGTATCTAACTAGAGTTACTCTAAATGTATCCAACTAGAGTTAGTTGCTCTAAATGTATCCAACTAGAGTTACTCTAAATGAATCGAACTAGAGTTAGTTACTCTAAATGTATCCAACTAGAGTTAGTTGTTCCAAATGTATCCGACTAGTTAGTTACTCTAAATGTATCTAACTAGAGTTACTCTAAATGTATCCAACTAGAGTTAGTTGCTCTAAATGTATCCAACTAGAGTTAGTTACTCTAAATGTATCTAACTCTAGTTAGATAATGTTAGATAACTAATGTATCCACATACTAATGTATCCACATTAGTTACTCTAAATGTAGCTAACTAGAGTTACTCTAAGTGTATCACAGGTGATGATACTAGAGTTAGTCTAAATGTATCACCTGAACTGAAGTCAGTCATAACACCTTTATGCTGGCAATTCCAAAACAATGCAGAGCACTAATAGCTGTTAACATCATGAGACTGGAATATAAGCCATGCTCAAGCAAAAACTCCCATGTAAAATGATTTGTAAGTGAAAAAAATTTTTTTAAATGTATACACCCTCAAAACTTCATGAAAAAATCGGTTTTGTTAAGAGATCTACTAAAGGCCCCTCCTAAATGGACTTCCCGAATTCCTGCGCACCTAGAGTCAAATTTTAAATAAAACAGAAACTTTAAACGAGACTGTCAAAATAATCTTGCCAGTTGAGTTAAAGAGGAGAAGTATTCCTATCACGTCAATCCGAGTGTTTCTCTTATATTACTTTCCCAAACCAATGAAATGTTGAAGAAATTTAGAGTTTCATTTTCAGTAACGGAATTAAAATTAAAATTCTGACATTATTGAGGTAGAGCTTGAGACATACAGCCATTTTCCTAGATGATGTTTATATTTTTATATAAAAATCATTTAACAATTGATGAGTGTCATAGTAAGTCCTCTGTGAAAAGAATGCATTCAACTATCCTTAGGACAGTTATGTGATTTACAGTTTGTACGATCTTCTGTAACTCACCTGAGCTTGTTCAAAATCAAGGACACCAACACAATAAACGCTAGCCCCAAGTGACCTGGATAGCTTTGCCTGTGGACAAAGAGAGAGAGGTGAGAAGAAGGGGAGGGAGAGAGAGAGAAGAGAGAAAGAGAGAGAAGAAGAAGAAGGAGAGAGAGAGGAAAGAAGGGGAGAGAGAGAGGAAAAAGAAGAAGAGAGAGAAAGAGAGAGAGGGAAGAAGGAGAGGAAAGGAAAGAGAGGGAAGGAGGAAAGAGAGGAAAGGAGGAGAGAGAGAGGGAAGAAGGAGAGAGACGAAAGAAGGAGAGAGAGGAAAGAAGAAGAGAGAGAGAAGGAG
>VSMD01028621.1:0-16504 GCA_008750895.1 Mirza zaza
TGAAAAGGGTGTGCAGGATGCTCTCCCTGTCAGTAGGTGGCGCTTGCTTGGAGGAACAGGCTACGCTGTTGTTTTTGTGTCCTGTTATCAGCTCTTGTTCCTGAAGAGAGAACTCTAGTGCCTCAGGTGGTGGGTGGGGCCCTGGGACTTCCAGGAGTGTCCTTTTTTCCCCTTCAGTGAGGACTGGTCTAGGGGCGAGTTTGGGCGGAGCTGAGTTGGGTAAGCCCGCCCTCAGGCACCACCAGTGTGGTCAGCAGGGGTCAAAGTTCTGTTCTCTGCTTCCAGGCAAAGCTGACAGGGAGGGGCTGGAATGGCCCTGCTCAGTCAGAGAGTCTGCGTGTGGGGCTGGGGCTGTCCGAGACCCGCAGTCTGGAGCGGGCCTGGCCTCTTTCCTCTGTCCCCAACTCCACGGCTACTCCTAGGCCTCTATCAGCAGGCCAGACCACACGCCACCAGGCCTCCCCTGGCTGTGATGCCAGCGGGGAGGTTCCCTGCCGCAGGAACGCCACCTGGGCTGGGTGCACGGCCTCCCTTTGGGGGGAGGGTTGCCCTCTAGGACGCTGATGTGCCCCTGAAGGCACACACACCTCAGCAGGCTGTTCACGTATATCCCTTCTGTGCCCCGGGCAATGCGAGGCCTCGGTGCATGGGATGTGGTCTGCAGATCTGACCTCTGGGTCCCAGAGTTCAAACTTTGTCCCCACCAGGGAGACGAGTGCCTGTCCCAATTCACCCACAGGGAGCCCAAGCTAGGTCTATGTCTCTCAACCTCAGGCTCTTCCCGGTTCTCCTGGGATCACCGTGCCAGCAGCACCTGGGAGGGCTGGCGGGCAGAGAGCTCACAGTCTGAGTTCCCCTTAGTCAGCTGTTATAGGGCCCCAAAAGGAAGGTCCCGTTCCCTGGAGGTGCCTCCGGCTGGTGGCTATATTGTCTCTCTGTCTCTCTGGGTAGCCGCGGGTAGGGTGGGGGGAGGGGAGGAGGAGGCAATATGGCGTCTGCCGCGCGGCTCGGGTCTGTGCACACGGAGGTGCCCGAGGGAGTTGGGAGCCTGGTGCCGCGTCGCTACTAGCTTACCGCTCACTGGCGGCGGTTGTTGCTGGGCTGGTGTCTGCAGGTGCCTCCGCTCGCTGGGGAGCCCACCAGCAGTCCGGGATGCAGGGGAGGGGAAACGGCGGATCCACCTACCCTTCCTGCTGGTCTCTGGGCTGCTCCGGGGGTCCCAGCCTCCAGTTCTCCTCCGCGACCTCCTCCCGTGGAGTCTCCCGTGGTCTCAGGTACTCCTCCTGCCGACCCTCATCCGATGTGGGCTAGTCTTCTTGCTTCTTTCTTCTAATTTCTGCTAGAATCTGTCTTTTCTTCAGAGACACTCTGTCTGGCGGTGTTTCTCATCCGCCATCTTCTCACCTCTATTTGACTTTTTAAGTTGTTTTTAGTCATAATGTTGGCCTGCCATAAACAACTCCATTATACTCAGAAGTAAAACTTCTTCCTCATTGTTTTTTAACTTGTGCAGATTATTTGATTCCCTGACATATTATCTACTGTGGTTTATTTGGCCATTCCCAAAAGACATGCTGACTTTTTCTAATTATTCACTGTTACAGTCTTACAATTAAAGTACATGCATCTTGTACTTTGTGCATGTATTTATGGCAATTACTGATATCTGAAATTTCTGGATTTAAAATGGATTTTTAATTTTAATAGAGATTGCTCAATTGTTTTTCAAAAAGGTTTAAATTTAAACCTCAGGGTTGAAGCTTCTATTTAAGTAAACCAATACTTTTTAGGTCTGTGTCTGATCTAGTAGCTTGAACCTAGTCCCAAAGAGTTCTACCAGAAACACTGGGAGCTCTGTTAACTCTTTTAGAGACTCTGAGCAAACTGAAGGTAAACCTCATATGTTGTCCCTGCCACTCTCACCCTGATGCCCTCCTGAGGGTACATTTAGTACTTTTATAATGTGTTAAATGATCATGCAATGGACTACAAGAGTTCGATACATTCTCTAGAATATCAGGGGAGTGATGTAGGCACGAAGGAGATATTCAGTAGGAAAAAACAAATCACTAAGGACAGCGTATTTTCAATATAGGTAATTTCCCAGTTGAAAAGCTTAGCTATTATTGCACTGAAAGAATACTGGCCACAGCTTCAAAGCTGTGGGGTTTGCTTTTTATTTATATCAGTGATTTTTCCATGTGTTTTCTATAAAATCACTCCTTTGGATGTTCTTCTCAATGTATCTGAATGCCTTTTCTGATTCTCTGAAGCTCCTCGGTCCAATAGCGGTTCCTTTTTTTGCCAGGGCATGAGAAGTGGGAAGGTAGCCTTTGTAACCAGTCATCTGTTGGTATTGAGCAGGGAAGGGTTGGAGCTGGTGAACATGGGGTGTGCAAATGTGTTCAAACCATAGGAGCTCCTCCAGTTTATAGGGCGGGTCTGCTGGGATAGTTGTCTTGGGTCCTCTATTGCTCCAGGGTGGAATTAAGCTCTTAGCTGAATAGGTAGAGTATAGGAAAAGTCTCAGGCCTCTGGACACCTAACCTAAAATTCTAAAGTAAAATTCCCTATTCCTTTTTTCCTTTTCAGTAGCTTAGCTTTAGGCAGCATCAATATATTCCCTATTGTACTGAAAAAGAAGCGGTGGTGCTTATTTTCAAAATCAGTGAATGCAGTTTAAATGTGAGTGTCTTGGTAATAAATGCTGGTTTATTTTGCATTAAAAATTGTATTTTGACTTTGTACTGCAAGTAGTTTAACTTTTTGAAATATAATGGAGGAGGAGCCAGAAACAAAGCAGTCTTTCTTCTGGATTCATTCATTTATTCATGCTTCATTAACCAGTTGTTAAATCCATACTGTGCATTTGACATTGGGCTTTGCATTGGTGACAGAAAAATGGATAAGACTGTGATATCTTTGTTGGTGCTGCATCATATAATTTGTCTAGATTACAATTCTAAGTCAGCCTGAGAATTTTAGCATATAGAAAATAGAAACCAAACAAAACAACTCTGGTTAGAAGCAAAGTTGTATTTCCAGTTGTCTAAGAAAGTGCTTTGCTTTTTACCAGTAATTTAGAATTTTATGACTAAGACTAAGCAGAAAATTGGGAAGAGCAGTGAAAAGGACAAGAAGTTAATGGAATAGGGTCAGAGCTGAGAGGACAAAATTTGAATGGAAAGGGGAAAAGCAATAAGAATTGAGGAAGGTTGTTTAGGTCACTAACCTTACAAGATCTTCTGTTTCACAATTAGTACATTGTGACCCTGAAGATGTAAGTATATGACAAAGACATCACTGGGGTGTGACTAATTCTTCACATTCTCACTTCCCTTTGCTAATTCTGGCATCAGAAATTGTTGCAGAGAACATGCTCGGCGGTGTATGGAGATACATCTAAAACAGATATGTCTATTCTTAAGCAAACATGATATGTTTATATACAGATTTATCCATTAAATAAAAATTAAGTGATTATTCAGAATATCTGGCACCCATTGCCACCCATATGGGCATGCACATGACAAACACACAGATCTGACACTCTGGGAATGAGAAGTCTATAGAGAGGAGGCTGGGATAGAGCCAACCATAACATATGATAGAATAGGATTAAGACTTTAAAGGAAGTACAAAAAAAATACTGTGGGCTTTCAGGGGAAAAGTACTTTTGGTTGTTGTAAGTGGGAGTAGAGGGAGGGTGGGCAAACAAATCAGAGAAGGTTTCACAAGGAGAGAGTTTTCTTACCTATTGTGGAAAACAGCTTGAATGTCAACAAGTGATGAGATCTCAACAGGGATGGAGGGTTACAGGCATGGTGGGTGAGGGAGCAGCATGAGCAGAGCCATGGAGAAGGACAGCTTGTTTGATGACTAGTGGTGTATTATAGAGAGTAGGGTGGGTGGCGCAGAGAACAACGTACTTTGAGGTGCCACAACTATGTCTTCAAATCCTAGCCTTTTCATTTATAAATATGGGACTATGCCTAGGTTGTTTAACCTTTCTGAATCTCAGATTACTCATCTTTAAAATGGGGATAATAATGTCGATTTTGCATTTCTGTGTGTGTGTGTGTGTGTGTGTGTGTGTGTGTATGAAGATTGGTTAGAATCTATGTAAACCCTCTGGTGCTCAATAAATGGTAGTAATTATTTTGGTAAATAGGTTGTATCGATTCTGGGCAATGTATTAGTTAAAATCAGAAAAGTAATTTGTGATTAAATTTTGGGTTGTCTTAGGAAGCTAGTTAAGGAATAGGGATTTAATTTTATAGGTATTGGAAAGCTGTTGAAAAATTTTGACTATGGAATGAGTGATTAAGGTTTAGAATTAGAAATTTGATTTTGATAGTGCTGATTCCAGATTCATTTTAGCACTAAGACATAAAAGATTAGGAAAATTAGATATGGAGCATGGTTTCAGTCACTTGAACATCTGTATCTGTTCTTTATTTTTTCACAGCGATAAAACCCCTGATTTTGGGCCGGAAACATGGCTATCTAAAATAAAGGCCCCATTTACATTTTATGTATGTGGCTATATGTGGCTATGTAACTATGTTCTAGCCAGAAGTATCATGCATATGCATATCTAAAAGAAGGTTGGCAAACCCTTTACTTCTTTTTTCTTTATCACTTCCTCCATCTTGCTATTTAGATTATCTGTCATCTTGTTATTGGTCTAGCTGCTAATTTGGACCCTAGGAATCTTGAAGAGATGAGCTAGGAGGAGCCTGAGTTCCAGGGAACTTAAGGGAACAGAATAGTCATACCATCCCTTGACTAAGTTTCACCAGTCTTCTACATGAGAGAAGAATAAACTAATTTGTCAAAGCCACTTGGATTTTGAGATTCTATTACCTGAAGTAGAATCTAATCCTAACCAATTTAGGAATGGAGGAAATGAATGAAAGGAGCTTAGTTTCTAGGGTTTTAGCCGATAGCAGTTATAGGACTATAAAGGATACATGTTTGGAGCAGAAGAAGGATGATGGTTTTGGTTTGGGGCCAATCCAGGTGGAGATGTCAGGTTATTGGAGATAAGTGTTAAGAGCTTGGATGAGAGATCAGAGTTGGAAGTTTAGACTTAGGGTGGGCAGCAGGACTTTAAATAACTCTATCGTTGAATGTATGGTAGAGGAAAAAATTTCCAGGGGATACAAGTATAAAAATCCAAAAATACTGAAGGCTGACTCTGGGCTAAGTGTCTGTTTATGCAGGGGGAGGAGGCAATAGAGATAGTGAAGTTGGGCAGGCAGAGATGCATGGTGACTGTGAGAGGGAAAAGGAAGAAGAGATGAAGCTGAATTGGTGAAGCTTATTTCTTTTTACATATGGTGGGAAATGTGGGAAAAGAAAAGGGATTCCCAGGAATCTCATAGTCAAGAATGTAGTATTGGATATGTTCACTTTAATAAATACAACACTATTTTATTTAGTGTTTCATGAAAGCTTTGGTTCCAGCTCACAGAGTTGTTTTCCCCTTTTAATGCTTGGTTACAGCTTTGTTAAGCTCTTTGGTAAGCAGCTGTACACCAGAGTATCTCAGTGACAGCATTTCCAAGGAATTCAGTGGAGGATAGATGATCTTGACTGGAAAGTCACTTAATGGCTTTTAAAGTTGTGAGCAGATGATCACGCTGCATAAGCGACAGACTGTGAAGACTGAGACCTCGTGAGTTGTTTTGGTGTTTCCATCAAATAAAATCACTAACAAATCAGGCTTGACGTATTTTAATAGTATGTAATTATTATTGGTCTTCATGATTATAGGCCATATAGTAACTGGCTCTAACTGTTAATAGCCAGCATTACTTTTGTCCAGACATATACCAATTATTTATGGAAGTAGCTGTAAGAAGAATGATATTGAGAAATGAGGAAAAGGATGGTTTGTGCCAAGGGTAAGGACTGGGAGGAGGTGGACACTGTTTCTTTCCTGATTTCTAACCAGTTTGTTCTGGAGCCAGAGTCCTACAGCGCCTCACCCTATCAAGTTGACCTAAGCACCTAATATGTCTACCCCGCTCCAGTTCTCACTCTTCAGGGTCGGCAAGTCTGCTGGCCATATTCTGTCAGTTGGAGAGGGTGGAAGATGTTACCATCTGGGATTCTCTGGTTTCCATAAAGTTCTTTGAGACATTATGCATGGCCCCACCCAAAGCTATTCCTTCTCCCTAACAGGAGAGAAGAAGGCTGTAGACCACAGAAATTCCAGAGATTATGATTATATGGATTTATCGGGAGTCTAAAGAGGCATGTCTGTGTTCCTAAAGCTTATAGGAACCTTGTGTAGGATGTTGACCTGAGCTGCATTATACAAAACTGTGACATGTTCTGTGTTTTCAAAGATAAAACAATGTAGAATTCAGGATTGTAAGAAACACAAAAGGCTCAGAAACCATGATAAAATATTACATTCACCGCCATATCTTCCAAACCTGGAACGGGACCTCAATAAATGTCTGTTAAATTAATTTTGAGTGAATATGCTTACTTTAAAAATATTTAAAACTGTAGCCTAAGTGAACTTGTCCTCTATATTTTCAAGCCCAAGGAAATAAAGCACTGATAGGTAATTGCAGGAGTAGGATGGGGGATGAGGCACACAGCATGGGGAGAGGAGTAAGAGATGGCATGTCTCCCCCATAAAACATTTATTGTAGGTATTGCTTCAAATTCTAGTTCCTTTCATTCCTACTTATGTGACAGTGGGCAAATTACTTAAATTTGAACCACGAGTGTCTCCATTGTTAATTTGTGTAGCAATACCTAATTTATGAGATTTGTTGTGAAAAGTAAATAAAATTTATGAAAATATGCTTAGTAAATTCTAGGTGACAATTAAAATAGCAGGTGTTTTACTGATATTAATAATAATACTAAAATAATAAAAATTGGAGCATTGCCAGGGAGTGGGGGTCTGTGGAGGAAGTCATGAGTGGTATACTTGAGCGGACTGTATGGGTTCTGCATCTCTAGGAGTGTAGGAAGGCAGGTAGCCCCACAAAGTAGAATAATAATCATGGCTACCATTCATAGCGACAGTGTGCTGAGCATTTTGCATAACCTTCCAGAGATCCAGCGTCTCTCTCAGCTAGGTATCCTCTCCATTTTACAGATGAGGAATCTGAGGGTTAGCCTGGTCATGAAGGCTACCCTAGGTCTTACTGTTTATGTCAGAACTGAACTTGAACCTTGGTTTCTCTGTTTCATATGATGACTCTGCCTCTCCAGGATTCGACATAGAATCAATAGTTCCCCAAATGACAGCTGAGTTTTACCTGGTATGAACACTTGAAAAGGTTAGCTCTCTCCCTCAGTGAGACACCCTGTTAGTCTGTCTGGAGTAGAGAGGCAGATGTTGAGAGATTGATTAAACCACCACAATAATCTGGCTCTGTCTTGAGGAAGAACAGAAAAAGGAGGCTCTGCACACGAATATGATTTAGTGTTGAGCAGCATATAGAAGATGTGTACCCAGGTATCTCACGCCTTGTGTAAGTGAACTCTGGAGGAGCCCAGCAGGACCTTTCCTGGTGTCTGCGATCGATATGCTACCCTGCGGATGGTAGATGGTAGTCATTTATCGAATTCCTATTCCACTCAACTTCAGTTCATCTGACTTTGAAGGGTTTGTAACATGCCCGTGCTACTTAAGCTGATCTTTCTCTAGAGTTGCTGTGTGACTGATTCTTTGTCAGACTTAGTTAGAAATTCAGATGGTATTGATTTTGAATAGACCCATGGTGTTTGAGAACAGTTAGATCACAGTTGAGAAGGAGAGGTTGAATTTTTCCTAAACTCAAGTTGTCAGCATTGAATTCATGATCCCCCGTCAACGGACATATTTAATAATAATGAAAATAATATTCTGAAATATGTATTTTATACTCCATTCATTAATTTATTTATCAAATGTCTATTAAGAACTTACTGTGTACTGGGTGAATGCTGAGCACTAGACATATAAAGATAAATATATAAACAATGCCTGTCCTAGGGAGTCGGGTGGAAACCCTGAGAGTGGCATCTAGGCTAGTCTGGGATAGAATTTTTCACAAGCTTTTGGGAAAATGTGAATTTTTTTTTTCCTTTGAGGACAAGAATTGCATTTGTTTTGTTCACAGATGTAGCCTATTTCCATTGCCTATCACAGAACCTAGCTTAGCTAAGTACCCGGTAGATGTTTTTTGAATTGACTTAATATTTTTAATTACATCATTGAGTGGCCAGAATGAGTTAATTTAACCTATGAGTTCTTTTTACTCCTTTTAGTGAGCTAGAAATTTCTTTGTTGCCAAAGTCAACCTGGTAGCCAAATGTTTAAATTCTGGTAATTGGTGAATATGCCTCATCATAGGTTCGTTGAATGATTTAATTTTAATAAAAGCAGAAGGCTCATGAAAAGCTCAGCAAATCTGTTGGCAGTTTCAAGACATTACACATGGTAGCTTAGGAAAATTTCTCAGCAAATGAGACCTATTAGGTTATATAATATTCTTGCAAGGAAACTAGGAAAATAACTTTTAAAATTACATCTGTTTTGCTATACTTAAAAGCAGAAATTACCTGAAAAGGGAGCAGATTATGGAGAATTGATTAGATATTTGAAGACATTTTTATATGATCTTAAAATATTTTTAGGTGTTAATTTCTCACAGAAGTTAAATTATAGCTCTAAATGCAGAAATAATAGTTTCCATTTGATCACTAATTATTTTTTAGAGTTAACTTTTATCTATTTTTGGATGGTGTTACTTACCCTTCCCTTTTAAAATTCAAACTCCAAGTTTAAAGCTATACCTCACCATCGTGTTTATGAAGTCAATTAAATCCCACAGAATGTTCTAGTGCAATCTGAAACCAAAGCGAGTACTTGAGATTTTATGTTTGAAAAGTGTTTTAATCAGTGATGGATTTGGAATTATTGCCAGCTGATTCCTGAATCTTTAGGCCTAGGTTTTAGGAACACATTATCCAGATGTTTATAAAATGGCATTTTACTAGTGTCCTGTTTATACTTTGTGGTTAAAAAAAAAATACATTTGCCTACTTCAAAGTACCAGCTGAAAGTATTTCACATCAACTAAATATTACATTTTAGCTACCCAAAAGTCCTTCAGTCCCACCCTTCTGCTTTAAAGGGACTTACTCCCCATCATCACCTATTTTCACCATGATACCTGACAAAGATTCAGTCTGTATTGTGGGATTTTGTATGAATGCTAAGTCTTGGCAATGCATCTTATACCTCCCTACATTTTCTATTTTCCCTAAAAAGTATTCTTTCTTTGAAATAAAAGTTTAATTTCTCAATTTCTTAAACCAGATTATTAATTGAAACTGCAAAATGAATGGAGGAACACCCACTAATTCCTCAAAGCTTAGCAACAGAGTCTAATCCTTTGAAAATCTTTCTGCTTAACTCATCACTATAAATCAGTTTAAGACTATCTAGAAAAAGTATTGAGAGAAAAAAATAGAAAAAAAATGGGGAATAAAGGAATATTAAAGTTGACATATTGTAGCCAGGTTGGTAAGGTAAAAAAGCAGTTGAACTTATGACTTTTTTAAAAAAATTAAGAACTATTATAGGCCGGGCCTGGTGGCTCGTGCCTGTAATCCTAGCACTCTGGGAGGCCGAGGAGGAAGGATCACTTGAACTCAGGCATCGAGACCAGCGTAAGCAAGAACGAGATCCTGTCTCCACCAAAAATAGAAAGAATTAATCAGCCATTGTGGTGCATGCCTGTAGTCCTAGCTACCTGGGAGGCCGAGGCAGGAGGATCACTTGAGACCAGGAGTCTGAGGATGTAGTGAGCTATGTTGACACCACTGCATTCTAGGTGGGGTGACAGAGCAAGACTCTGTCTCAAAAAAATATAGGTTGATGTTAATTTTAGTGCTGCATATTTTTTCTGATTATAAATGTAATATTTACTTTTTTTTTTTTTTTTTACAAATTTAGAAAATGTTGAAAAGTAAAGAAGAACATAGAAATCATCCATGATCTCACTACCTAAACTAAATCTCTTTTATATTTTTCTCTACTTTGGGGGATCATTTTTTGCTGCATAATTTTACATATATACAAAATTGGGGTTAAGAGTTTATATACAATTTTGAAACATGTTTTAACCATTTTCTTGTGACATTAAATATTCTTCAAAATATGGTCTTTAGTGGCTGTAGAGTTGATCTGTTATGACTTCACTATCCTTTATTTGGCCTTTCCTGTCTTTCTGTGGTACCCAGTTTCAGTTTCATGGTGATCACTGCACACCCTTTGTCTTCACTGAGTCACTCTGGGCTCACTGTGGTAGTTGTTAGCGCTGGCTCCTAAATATTTCTAACTCTTCACCTTCTTCACATAAAAGGACTGTATTTTTTGGCCCCTTTGGGTTTGGGTGAGGCTATCTGACTTTTTCTAGCCAATGAGATGTGAGTAAGGCATTTAAGTATTAATAAGAGAGATCTTCTCGAATGCTGTTCTTTTTTGCCACATTATCCGGCAGCATTCCTGAGCGTGGCTGCTCTGTTAGACTGGATCCCAGAGTGAGGGTGAGGCCACGATGAGCACCCAGCTGACCTGGCATGGATAAGTAATGTGAGAGGAAAACAAAACTTTGTTTTAATGAATGAAATCTTGGGGGATGTTTGGTGTCATAGCATAAGTTAGCTTATCTTAACTGATACACTGATCATACATATGAAGATTGGGAATCTGCTTTAGACGCTGTGTCATCATGTGGACCCATGCTCACCTTCATGTCCATGAGTATGTGCCAGGTCACTGTACACACCTTCAGATTCTCAAACAATTCGGGAATCTTTCTCCCTATGCATCTTTTTTCAAGGTGTTCCTTTAGATATATGTAGTCCTTCAGACATATTTGATAACTTGTATTACACACGTATGTAAGCATTCATACCTTTAGTCTCATAATGTTTATGATTAGCCTTTTCTGTGGTTTTCTATTGCCTTGGCAAATGTCATAGAAATTTTAAGGTAAAGATTGCTTTTTATAAGTTTAAATGTTGTAGTTGTATGAAAATTAGAAAGTTCAAAAGAAAAAATAATCCTGTTATTTCCCCTGCCATTCAAATCTATTTCTTTTATCCCATATTTCCTCTATTCCTTGTGTATAAAACTTTATATTGCCTATCATAGCTTACATACAACTTGACATTTTCTCTATATTATGTTAAAATTTTTCCTTTTATTTTCTAGATTTTATAATTAACATTTTAATGGCTATAAAATATTCCATTGAAATTGAATACCATAATTTATACCACAATTTCCTTATTACTGGGTTTTTAGTTTGCTATTATTTTTTTTGAAATACTGTTTGAATAAATATTTTTTAAATCATTTTAAAACAAATATACTAGAATGTATACATCTAATCAACATTACTGTATAAATAACTTCCAAATCTGAACACATATTGTAACACAAGTGCCATTTATAAAAACATTTCTAATACTTCTTTTTTGAAATTGTTTCTATTGCCAATTGATGAGCCACAACTTAAAAGCCAGTTTTATTATTTTATAACATATCTTGGTTTAAACCCCAAATCATTCATTCATTTGTTCGTCATATTTTGACTGTTTCCAAAAATCAATTCTAATTTTAAAGCACCTAATTTTGCCTCCATGTAGACCATTTGGAAGGGTGCCAAATGCTCTGAAGGCAATTTTAGAGGAAAAGTTCCAAAAATGTTTAGAGCAATGGGCAATTACTGCAGTAACTGTGCAGCCTACCACAGTGATGGTTTTAGAGGAATAACATTCCTTTTGTTATGTGAATTTGAGTAGGTTTGTTACTATAGCTATTAAGTCCATAACTCTATAGTCACACTTGGGCATAAATCTAATGTTGTTCCAAATATCAGTTCCTTGGGAGCAGTGGCTGATTCTTTCATAGTACTTCCATTAATGTCTTGCACATGGTATGTATCTGTGTATATTTGTGGTTGATTCTAAAAAGTGAATACTTGGTTAAGCACACTCTTTTTCCATTGATAATGACCTATCTCGAATAAATCCTTTCTTCTGGTGAAGGCTTGAACTTTTCAAAACTCTGGACCAACAGCATTAGCATCACATGGAAATTTGTTAGAAATGAAAGTTCCCTGGCCCCATCCTGGACCTACTGAGTCAGAAATTCTAGAGGTTGGGCCCAGCAATCTGTTTTAACAAGCCCTTTATGTTATTCTGACTCATAATACATAATCAATAAATGGCAAAATATGCCTGGAGAAAAACTGAAAATAAAGGTCGGTGAGATGATTCTATGACAAAAGAAAATTGGTTTTAGGACCACAGATTAGCAAAATTCAATAAACATTTTCTGAGCACTTACTATGAACCAGAAATTGTGCTGTAAACACTAAGTACACAAAAGCAAAAAGATAATTAATGTCTTTGTTCTCATGGAGCTGATGTCTAGAAGACATAAAGATGTGCAAATGTGTATAAAATATTTAAATAAATATAATGCTGTGTGATACTTCAATATAGAAGTATATGCGAAATATGGGTGGTGATAATGTTAACAATCATTTAGAGGCCACATGTTATCTGTCAGCCACGGTGGAAGTGCTTTACGTTATATATGTGTGTATATATAACATTTCTTTCAATCTGTCCATTAGAAGGAATATAAAAGATTAAATGGTGTTGTGTGGCTTGCTTAAATAGGTTCCCTTAAAACTGGAAAGAATAAAAGCCTGGTCTCAAAGTTCACCATCTCTTGCCCAGAGCACTTGACCTATTCATGGTCTCTGTGCTTGTCAGTTCACTTCAGAAATGAGTATATTGGCACTTTTCTTAAAATTGATATGCAGATTAAATAAAGGTAACATATAAAATTGGTTAGCTCAATATATATATCATAAATATTCAATAGATAGTAATGATTTTTGTTGCTATTAACAGTAATCATCATCATATTATCATTGTTGCTAGTGTGGTAAGTGGCAATGTAGTATCGATTCTGTAGAGATTAAAAGCATGGCTCAAACCAGATTGCAAGGGTTCAGTTCTGGCTTTGTCAGCTTCTAGTTGTGAGTCCATGGGTTTAGCTTCTCTGTGCTTCAATTTCCTCATCTATAAAATGGGGACAATAAGAGTCCTTTACTTCATAGGGTTGTAGTTACTGGTAAATGAATTAATGCATGTAAAACACTTGAAACACTGGTAGGCATACAGCAAATGCTCAATAGTGCTAGCTATTATTATCATTAATTCATTTGGAATGTTCTGTGTACTGCTCTGTCAAAAAGCCTAACATCTCTTTGTGGTATTTTGTAATTCTGATGAAATGGAGTTTTCGTTGAGGGACTATGGAACAAGAATATCACCCTTTCTTAAATCTGTGGGGTTCAAAGATCAATACATATTTGAGTAAAGACCTTTCCATGATGTCTAAGAATAAGAAGAAAAAAAAACTGATACCAAGCTAGGACTTACAAAAGGCCAAGGGGAAGAACATTTTAATGAAAAGTCATCCATTTTTATTTCATGGAAATATATTATTTAAGCAAATATACTGATAATGATGCACAGATACTATTTGTATACATTATTTTCCTCCTTTGAGGTAACTACTGATTTCTTATCTGTGCCAGAATTCTTTTCACAATTCTGTGCCCTCAATATCATTCTGTGGGACACAGCCTCAGAGGCTGAGAAGATGTACACAAATGTGAATAAACAGTTAAAACACTACCAGATGAATATGAAGAGTCTTTGAACACAAATGCAATTTACATCACAAAAATGTTAGCTTTGTAATTCTACCTAGATGGTACATTGATGGGCTAGCA
This sequence comes from Mirza zaza, assembly GCA_008750895.1. Classification (NCBI taxonomy): domain Eukaryota; kingdom Metazoa; phylum Chordata; class Mammalia; order Primates; family Cheirogaleidae; genus Mirza; species Mirza zaza. The sequence goes on from VSMD01028621.1 coordinate 13,845, forward strand.
CTACAGCAGGATTCAGCTGCAAATATTTCATGTAACTGATGGAAGAAGAAAAGAAAATTTCAACAGATATTTTTCTATTAATTTGCCACAGGTGCTCAAATGCCTGATAGCTAGAATTTTAGGTATTCAGATTTGCTACTGTGATAGCTTCGGGCTTTGCTTCCAGGTGTTCTACAGGTTGTGGCACATGCTTTTAAGAATTTAATTCTGTTTATTGGTAATGCTGCAGTTTGCTTGATTATAGTTTAACAGGATGACTACAGCTTCTCAAAGTGACTATTAACTATAACTATTAACCAAGTGACTATTAACTCAGTTTACATCACTGCACATTCATGTTCAGTCTTTATCATGTGCATATTGTGTTCAGTTCTTTTATTTTAACTTAACATTATTACATTCTTCATGTTTCCATGTGTTGCTGGTGACCATTTACATGCCATAAAAATCTTCCATTTTGCTGCTACCTCTCCTGAAGTTTCTCTGCTGGATTTCTTCTAGATTTCCACATTTGTACACAAAGATGCAGAGAACATCTTAGTACAAATTATTTTTTTATGATATTATCAAGAAGTTTGTTCTCTAAAACAAAATAACCAGAACAAAATAAGAATTTTTATAGGTTTGAAACGTTTTGAGAGGTCACATTCTGTAATAAAAGATCAAACTAATTTAAGTGCTACCAGCATGTGATATGCAGGTTGAGCATCCCTTATCCAAAATGTTTGGGACCAGAAATGTTTTAGACTTTAGATTTCTTTTTAAATTTTGAAATATTTGCATATACATAATGAGATATCTTAGGGATGGGACCCAAGTCAAAACACAAATTTATTTATGTTTAATATACCCCTTATACACATAGCCCAAAGGTAATTTTATACATTTTAAATAATTTTGTGCATGAAATTTAGTTTTAACTGCATTTTGACTGCCACTGGTCATGTGAGGTTGAGTGTGGCATTTTCCACTTGTGGCATCATGTTTGCATTAAAAAAGTTTTGGATTTTAGAACATTTCGGATTTTGGATTTTCAGGTTAGGGATGCTCAACCTGTGTATGTACAGTTTCCCCACAGTTTACCTAATATTGAATTTTATTTTAAGTGTATAATAGCTTCTTATAATTTTAATTTGAATTTATTTACTTAATAGGGAGCTATATATTTGTAAAAGAAAAAGTTTAATATTTATAGTTTTAAAACATATAATATGCTGATTTATCTACCGTGGTCACTGCAAACATTGGGAATGTATTTCGCTAATGGTGGCTGAGTTAGTCAGGGTTTTCCACAGAAACAAAACCAATAGGATGTGTAACTAAGCAGAAATTATAACATACACAGAATGAAATCACAAAAAAAATAAAGAAGCTAATATGTTTTGTGATGTTTACTTTGGGTTACAAAATAATTGCAAAAACTAATATTCCATAATACTTTCTAGATGACAAAATATTGTATAAAACTTTAGCTATTTTAAATTTTATATTTATTTCATGGTTAACTTCTTATATCTTTGAGTCTTCTTTACATTTTTGTGTTTTAGAGAAAAAAAGCCAAAAGTCCTTCCTGTATGCCGTTGATGTTAAAAAATCACAGTTTTATTCCCTCAATATTTTGATCATTTTCCTTCTTTCCCACATTCTTGTGGAGTTGGCCGTATTCCTCTATTTTGGAAGAAGCCACATCTCTCAGACACTGCGTTTGTAATAGTCTCCTTACTGAGGTCTGGAGGTGAACATTAGATATTAAACATGTTAGTTGAGTTTTGTTCATGTGGAGTCTCTAATTAATATGGAATAGAATTCAAGAATTTGACTTTTTCCTGTCTCTTCTGCCATTTCAACTGAATCATACAAGTTAGGAATGAAATTTTAGTCCTGTCTTCTCCCTCTTGAGCAAGTTTTTTTCTTTTATACCTGTGGGAGTTGGGAATACTTTAGTGTTTCCCCTTTGTGAAATTCTGGCATAAATGAAACTTTTTGCTTTTGTGTTGTTAATGGCAGTTTTAAAGTCTGAGGTGAATTTACTCTTATTGTTGTTAATGACAGTATAAAAGGGCTGAAATGAATTTATTCTATGGCACTAGATCTAAAAAAAATTAGTAAAGCCAATTGTTAATTTTCCCAAAGAGTTATTTTCACATTGATTTTTAAATCAAACAAGGTCTAATAAACAGAGTAAGTACTCCTTTAATGTTACTAATAAAGAAGATAGAAAAAATACCTATGGAAACAAAAGACTGTAGCTTCAAAAGCTCACAATCTTCACAACCATTCCCACCTCCAGACCTTTTTTTTTTTTCTTTTTTTTTAATTTCAGCATATTATGGGGGTACAGATTTTAAGGTTTCAATAAATGCCCTTTCCCCCCTCCCCCAACAAGTCTGAGTTTCCAGCATGACCATCCCCCAGATGGTGCACATCTCACTCATTATGTAGGTATATACCCACCCCCCTCCCCCCTGCCCAATACCCTATTACTGTAGTACCTATGTGTCCACTTAGGTGCTGCTCAGTTAATACCAGTTTGCTGGTGAGTATATGTGGTGCTTGTTTTTCCATTCTTGGGATACTTCACTTAGTAGTATGGGTTCCAGCTCTAACCAGGAAAATATAAGATGTGCTATATCACCGTTGTTTCTTAGAGCTGAATAGTA
>VSMD01028622.1:0-29587 GCA_008750895.1 Mirza zaza
CACATTTATTGAGAGAACTGATAGGTGAGGTAGATTACTGTTCATTCTGTTGGGTTGGATGTTGTTGCTATGATTTCCGTCTTGAGCCATTGTAGTATCTGGCCTTTAATCTTTGGGTTTTGGTTGTTTTTATATTCGTGGGTTATTTGTTCTGTGCATAATGCTGTTTTGAGTACTTCTTGTAGGGCTGGTCTTGTCTTGGTGAATTTTCTGAGCCTTTGCTTGTCTGAGAATGTCTTTATTTCTCCTTCATAGACGAAGCTTAGTTTTGCAGGGAATAAGATTCTAGGCTGGGCATTGTTTTGTTTCAGAAGAGTGAGAATGGGGCCCCAGTCTCTCCTTGCTTGTAAAGTCTCATTAGAGAAGTCTGATGTTATTCAAATTGGCTTTCCCTTGTAAGTTACTTGCTTCTTTCACCTTATAGCTCTTAGAAGGGCCTCTATAGTTGATATTTTGGTCAGTCTGATGACTGCAGGTCATGACATCTTCCTATTTGCATTGAATTTCCCAGGGGTCCTCTGAGCTTCTTGAACTTGTATATTGAGATTATTAGCAAGGCCTGGGAAATTTTCCTCTATTATATCTTCAAATAGCTTGTCCAACCCATGAGTGTTGTCTTCTTCTCATTCTGGTAACCCTATGACCCTCACATTAGGTTTCTTCACATAATCCCACAGCTCTTGTAGGCTTTGCTCTTTTCTCATGTTTCTCTGCTCTATTTCTGTGACTGATTTATTTAATTGGAGGGTGTTATCTTCAATCTCTGAGATTCTTTCTTCTGTTTGGTCTACCCTGTTCTTGAGACTTTCCAGTGTATTTTGTAGTTCCCTGACTTGATTCTTCATTTCCAGGAGTTCGGTTAAACTTTTCTTCATTGTGTCTATTTCTTTAGTGAACTTTTTTTCTAGATCCTGGAGGCTTTTTGTGGTTTCTTTGTGTTGGTTATTGAGTTGTTCTTGCAAGTTGGTGAGTGTTCTTATGATCCACATACAAAATTCCTCTTCTGTCATTTTGGTTGCCTGATTTTGGTTGGTGTCCGTTTCTAGGGGGCTGGGGCTCCTCTTTGGGGGTGTGTTTTCCGATTGGTCCTTCATATTTCCTGAGTTCCTTCACTGATTTCTTCCCATGTCGATCAGTTGTTGTTTCTTTTCTTTAGGTTTTTGTTTGGGTATTCACATGCCTTGTTTAGTTTCTGAGCCGGTAGGTGGTGTGTGTGGGTGAGATTCGACCACTCCCTGTATAATGAGTCAGTAGGTGTCGAGAATAGGGTGTGCAGGATGCTCTCCCTGTCAGTAGGTGGCGCTTGCTTGGAGGAACAGGCTACGCTGTTGTTTTTGTGTCCTGTTAATCAGCTCTTGTTCACCTCAGCAGGCTGTTCTCGTATCTCCCTTCTGTGCCCCGGGCAATGCAAGGCCTCGGTGCACGGGATGTGGTCTGCAGGTCTGACCTCTGAGTCCCAGAGTTCAAACTTTGTCCCCACCAGGGAGATGAGTGCCTGTCCCAATTCACCCCCAGGGAGCCCAAGCTGGGTCTATGTCTCTCAACCTCAGGCTCTGCCAGGTTCTCCTGGGATCACCGTGCCAGCAGCACCTGGGAGGCCTGGCGGGCAGAGAGCTCACAGTCCGAGTTCTGCTTAGTCAGCTGTAGGGCCCCAAAAGGGAAGGTCCCGTTCCCTGGAGGTGCCTCCGGCTGGTGGCTATATTGTCTCTCTGTCTCTCTGGGCAGCCGCGGGTAGGGTCGGGGGAGGGGAGGAGGAGGCAATATGGCGCCTGCCGCGCGGCTCGGGTCTGTGCACACGGAGGTGCCTGGGGGAGTTGGGAGCCTGGCGCCGCGTCCGCTACTGGCTTACCGCTCACTGGCGGCGGCTGTCGCTGGGCTGGTGTCCGCAGGTCCCTCTGCTCGCTGGGGAGCCACCAGCAGTCCGGGATGCAGGGGAGGGGAAACGGCAGATCCACCTCCCCTTCCCGCTGGTCTCCGGGCTGCTCCGGGGGTCCCAGCCTCCAGTTCTCCTCCGCGACCTCCTCCCGTGGAGTCTCCCGTGGTCTCAGGTACTCCTCCTGCCGACCCTCATCCGATGTAGGCTCATCTTCTTGCTTCTTTCTTCTAATTTCTGCTAGAATCTGTCTTTTCTGCAGGGACACTTTGTCCGGCGGTGTTTCTCCCATTTTTTCTTTTACCATGACTTTTTTTAACACAAATGGGATCAAATTTTGTGCATAATGTGAGATATATTCAAGTTGCTCTTATCTGTAATGATACTCAATTATTTCCAGAAATTTATTTAAAAGTCTATTCTTTTCCCCTAATTTACCACACCGTCTCTGTCATAATTTACAAAGCTACCAGCAATGTAGTACAATCCCTATGGAAAGTAATTTGGAGGTATGTCAAAGAGCTAAAAATAGAAGTACCGTTTGATCCAGCAATCCCACTACTAGGCATCTACCAGAAGGGAAAAAAGACATTCTATAATGAAGACTCTGCAGCGCAATGTTTATAGCAGCACAATTCACAATTGCAAAGATGTGGAAACAACCCACATGCCCATCAGTATGTGAGTGGGTTAATAAAAGGTGGTATATGTATGCCATGGAGTTCTATTCAGCCACAAAAAACAATGGTGATGTAGCACTTCTTATATTATCCTGCATAGAGCTTGAGCCCATCCTTCAAAAAATGGAAAAACAAGCAACACAGGTACTTGCCATCAAATTGGTACTAACTGATCAACACTAAGATGCTCACATGGAAGTAATATTCACTGGGTGCCGATCAGGTGGAGGGGGAAAAGGGTGGGTAAACACAACTAACGGATGTGGTGCACACTATATGGGGGCGGCGCAAGCTTGTAGCCCTGGCTTGGGTGAGGCAAAAGCATTATATGTAACTAAAATCTCTGTACTGCATAATATTCTGAAATAAAATGAAAAGAAACAAAAACCATAAGACAAAAAAGAAAAAAATATTTATATGGCTTTGTTTCTTCCTTTTATATTATGTAGCATTTGTCAATATTTATGTCTCCATGCTGATATCTTGCTGTCTTAATGGCTATACTATTATATAAGTGTAATTTCTCCTTTCTTGTTTGTGTGCTTCAGGAATGTCTTAGCTATATTTTGCTCACTGATCTTTCATGTAAGTTTTACAATCAGCTTGCAGACTTCCACAACAACAAAAACAGCAGACGATCTCTACTATTTAAGGATAAAATAAGTGCCAATTCAACACAAAATTTTGCGAATATGGAAAAAACAAACATTTTGCAATCCATTTTTAGATACCTGCATTATGTAGGAAGCCAAAATAGAGCATTAAAAAGCAACAATTAATATACTTATTGAAGACATAAAAATCTTCAGCAAAATATTACCAAAATCAAAACTAGTAATATATAAAAAGGTTAATATACCATGAACAAGTGGGATTTATTCTGATAATTGGTTAAACTTTCTTAAAGTATCTAATGTAATTCCCTATGTCAAAACCCATATTATTATCACAATAAATACAAATAAATAGATCCAGATAAAGTATTTGACAAACTTTAATATCCTTTCCTGATTAAAAAAAAATAAAAGCTTTCAGCAAAATAGGAATGAAAGAGGACTTCCTCCTTCAAATAAAAATGCCTATGGAAAATCTATAGGTTGCATTGTAATTAATGGTAAAAGACTGACTTTTCCTGTAAAAATAAGAAAAATACAAAGATATCTACTATTATTATTCTTATTCTGCATAATATTAGAAGTATTAGCCAAGAATTAGCCAAGAAAAAACATAATAGGTATATAGGTTGGAAAAACAAATGAAACCAATGAGACCATCTTGATTATTAGACGTTTCCCTTGTAGAAAAAACCACAAAGAATCTACAAAGAAATTATTAGATCTAGTTAAGTAAGATAACACACTCACATGATTAAATGTGTGTGTGTATATATATATATATATATATATATATATATATAAACTACTTCTTTGTAAATTAGAAATTAATACTTGGAAATTTAAATAAAATTGAAAGTACCAAACTTTCACTTCTAGCAATGATGAAGAAACACGATTGAATTTACTCTCTTGCCTTAAAAACTATGTGTGTATGTGTGTACATACATATATGAAACAATGCTATTTTAAAGATATTATAAAATAATCAGTCATATGATAGCCATATCTGAGAGAATGAACCAAACAAGGAAAGTCCTATCACTGTCTCAGCTTACAAATCATTGTGTGAAGGTGTGGTGTGGAAGACCAAAATGAGCCCAGCAGTCTACATGAGTTGATGAGACAGAATTTATAAAGTCAAAAATACCTAGTATTTTCCGAGCAGACCAATGGAGAGGATACAGCCACAGAGAGAGAGAAACTCTGGAAATCCACAAAGGTACCCACTTGGATCTTCAGCTGAGTATTAATGCATGCAAGTTCATGAGGAAAGTATCTGAGGATGTGAGAAAAGAACCACTGAAGAGGAGCAGATGAAAGATCTCTATAGCTCATATAGGGCTGGGATAGTTCATATTCCACCAGCCAGAATGGAGCAAACTCTTAGTGTTCTGGGCATTGAATGGAGTACTCAAAATGATATTACCTCATCAGGACACAACCTCATCAGGACATAAATTTTGCACTAGACTGATGGCTGGTCTGATCCTAACTAATACATTTAAATGCAAGTATTCAAATGTCTAATCTGTTTCCAAGATATTTAACTACATGCCAAATGTATATTATAGAAATATAAAAATTATCCAGTATGAAACAATGTAAAGTTAATAGTGTCAAATCAGCATAAAACAATGTAAAATTAATCATTCCTAGCAGACAATCAAAAATGTCAGGCACGCCAAAAGGCAGGAAATGTGGACAATAGTGAAGAGTAAAATAAAGCAATAAAATGTGATCCTGGGCTGGGCACAGTGGCTCATACCTGTAGTCCCAGCTACTTGGAGGTTGGAGCAAGAGGATATAGCTTGATCCCAGGAGTTTGAGGTTGCAGTGAACTACGATGACACCACTATATTCTACCCAGGGTGGCAGAGCAACACTCTGTCTCAAAAAAAAAAAAAAAAAAAAAAAAAAAAAAAAAAAAAAAAAAAAAAAAAAAAAAAAAAAAAAAAGAAAAAGAAAAAGAAAAAAAAAAGGAAAAGGAAAAGAAAGAGTGACTCCAAAAGGAAACAAATGATATAGCATATAGATAAGGACATTAAAAAATTATTAAAAAATATATTTTTATATTCAAGAAAGTAGAAGACGGTGTGACTATGTTATGGAGAGATAGCAAAGTTATATAAAATTCAATCTCAGAAAATAAAAAATACAGATTGTGAGATAAAAATTTACCACATGACATTAAAAGTAGATTAGACATCCCTGAATGGTGAAATCTGTAATTAGAAATATAGAGAGTAAAAAGAGCAAAATAATTGAACAACGTAACCATGAGTTAGGCAAAATTTTTAAAGTAGGATACAGAAAACAAGCCATAAAGTAGATAAAAAATAGATAAATTAGCCTTCACGAAAAATAAAACTTCAAAAATTTGAAAGATGATCAAAAGGAAACTGAAGGACAGACCACAGACAGGGAGAAAATATTTGGAAACTACATAGTTTACAGATTAATTATAACCATAACATACTTAGAATACTCAATAATCAATAAGAAAACAAGAAATCCAACTTAATGTCCAATTTTTAAAAAATGTGTAAAAATATTAGGATTCATCAAAGGATGGCAAAAAGATGGCAAATATGAACATAAAATGATATTTAATATTGTTAGAAACTAGGGAGATGAAAATTTAAAATAAAATATGTACCACTACAAAATTATTGAATTTTTCAGAAAATTTTGAAAATAAAAAAAGCAAAACAAAATATTGGAAGAATGTTGAGCAATTGAAACTCTTACACATTGCTGGTGGGAGTGTGAAACAAAACAACTACTTTGTAAAAATTTTTCGATAGAATCTTATAAAATTCTCTCATTTTCCTTAAAATTCATGTATTACTATTATTGATTTGTAAAAGATTTGTTTGAATGTACTCATGTCTGTATTATTATTATTGTTGTTTTTTTTTTTACCACCTCAGATTTTCTATCTGGGATCACCTTCTGTTTTACTTATATATGAATACATCCTCAATTGATATATTTTGATATTCTGTTTATATTAAAGTCTCTTGATTTTGTTTATATAGTCATGGTTTTATTTTAGTTATAAATATTTTCTTAGAACAATAAAGACATTATTCTAATGTCTTCTAGATTTCATTGTGGTTGTTACTAAGTTGTTTCACTCTGAGTGTTATTTTCGTAAGTAATCTGATATTTTTGTTGATTTTTTTTCCACTCTAAGATTTTTTTCTTTTAGAGTTTAGCAATTTCATTCTGATGTGTTAGAATTTGAGTTTTTTGAGGCATGTTTTGAGATTCCTGCATTGAAGATCTTTTATACACTTCTAGAAATTCCCAGTCATTATATTATTGAATATTTAATTTTTCCTCATTCTTTCTTTAATCTTCAGAAAAATCCAATTTTAACTATATCAGACCTTGGCATGCTATCCTTCAAATCTACCAAACTCTATTTTATATTGTACACACATTTGTTTCCCTGAGGTACATTATGGTTATTAGTTTCTTCAACATGATCTGTGATTTTTGGATGCATTTACTGAATTTCACACTTTACATGTTTTTTGGATATTATAAGTTCTGTAGGTACACTTACATACTATTTAATTTTGTATATAATAATTCTGTCATTTTTCTAGGTGAACTTTTAATGTGTATATTTATAAAACATAGGTATCTTATATTCCATACATGCTAATTTTTTTTTAATTCAATATTCTTTAAGAACTGAATTATGCTGTTTGTTATTTCTGGTGTTTTACCCCTGATTGATTGACTGTTGGGCATTATTTCAAATTGTAAGAAGCTAATATCCCTTGGCATTTCATCTTTAGGAAATGTTTAAAGCCCAAAAAGTAACTGGGGGCATTATAAACGTAGAATTGTTTAAAATATTCTATTTGAGGCTTTTTGGACCCAATAGGTCGTATGGGGCTACTCTCTGGATTACAAACCCAAATGTAGGCTGATTCTGAATGCAAAATCTCAACATTTTAACAATTTTATTTGGAAGTGTTATTCTGGATATTTAGTCTGTCATATATATCTTTATAGCATGTTTATCAAAGGCTTAATATATCTTAGAAGTTAAAACACACTGCCAAAAAGCAACACATATTTCATTTTGTCTCTAATTCTGTCTCATTATCTCATTTGTCATGTAGGCATAAAACCTGTAATTGTCAAAATGTTACAGGGAATAATTCAGAATTTTAAAATTAAAAAATAAAGAATAAACTAATTTTTTCTTCTCAACTCATTCTGTTAATCAACATAAAATTCTGTTCTTACAGATTACAAATAGAAATTTATGATCAAAGGTTATAAATAATTAGTTGAATGTCTTTGAGATAAGCTTCAAACTCATTTCTATCAGTAGTGATCTAAAAGATATTGTGTACCCCAATGCTCCTGAAAGGATTATATCAGAAAATACAAATTGGTTACTGTTAAATTTAGTTTAATTTACTCTAAAGCTATCTCTGTATCTTGAGTCTATACATAACAAACTGCAACCTAACTTAAGAATATTTTCTGGTAACAAATATCTGAGTCTCAGCCCATCACAGCAGCTGGGCTTCAGCCAACATAGCCTGCATTTGTCATATGATGTGCATATAAGGTAAATAAATGCCTTGTCACACCATGCCCAAATAAGACAAATACTGAGCTCTGACCAATCAAGCTGCTTCTACATGTCATTTCCATTTTCTGTCTATAAATACTGCCCACCCATGTTGCTTGGTAGAGCTCTCTGAATCTTAACTGCTTCAATGTACTGCCTGATCCATGAATTGCTTTTGCTCAGATAAACACTGCTATATTTAATTTGTCTATTTTTTCTTTTAACAACCTATCATTCCACCTGCATTAATTTTTAATGGCACAAAGGATTGAGTTAATTACAGAAAATATGGGAATGTCTACAAATAGTCCTGGAACATATATTGACATTTTCCTATATTGCTTTCAAATTTAATCTGTTCTACAATGAGCAAGTATATATTTTTAAATAAGATATGAAATATATGCAACTGAGTGTTAAATATCTTTTTCTGAATTATTCTGACAGAGCTGATTTGCCAGATGCACAAACACACAGATGCAGAATGTTTAGAATCATACTAACAATTCTGGGATGACTTTCAGAAAAAAAAATACAATTTACTGTTAGAAAATACAAAGATTAAAATTTCTACAAAATGTTTTTTATTTTAAAAACTTGGCAGTTTAGCCAAGTTTTAAGATAAATAGAGCTCACTTGATAGGTTGAATTAATTATTTCAAATAATTCCTTATTTGATAGTTCATAAAAATTTGCTTACATTTGTGTTTGTCTCCTAGAATAAATTTAATGTGATTGAATGATTCTAATTTATTACATTTGGGTTTTTCCCCAGAAAAAAAAATTGGATAAAATGTGTATATTTCCTAGCTAAAACCAAAAATCTGGAAATTTATTTCTCATTAAGATCAGAAAATGAAATGAACAAATATGTTATAAGAGGAATATTAGCTTCAAAATATTTTTAAAGCAATGTTATAGGGACATATGAAAGGAAAGCTTAAGAAAATGATGTATCTGAACTATTAAATTCAAAATGAATATTGTAGGATATTCTCAGGGCAGTAAGTACCTAATTGATTTTCCTAATTCACCCTTGAAAGGAGCCTTGGGGCTAGTTTGTGAGAGCAGTTGTGCTTTATGGACATCCTAAAAGCGTAAGTATATAAAATATCACGCAATCCAAAGAGTTCAAGTAATAAAATAAGATCATCAGATAAAGTAATGGGTTTAGTATTCCATGTCTTAAAGATGTATTTGATGGCATAAGAAGCAAATATGTAGCATTTTAAATTATTTTAAAATAATTTTAATTATTTAAAAAAACAGAATTTTAAAACTCAGAAAGTCAAAATTATAATGTGTGCTGGAGGTTGAGTTCCTGGGGAAGCAGAGACTAAGACATTATTATACTAGAAATTATTTGTGGGGAGCCTCAGGATCAAGACATATCAGGAAAGGGAAGGAAGCAGGACTGGGGATAAAAAGAAATTAGACTCAGTACAGTCTCAAGTGACCCTACATAGGATTGTCACACGGGAATGGTTCTTTAGAGTGTTCCCTTGTGGGCCAAGAAACCAGTTCTTTCTTTATATGCCTTGACAAGCAGTTGTAGGATTCAGCTACCTTCAGAAAGAGAATATGACTTGGGTGAAACAGCTCTTTTCAGCTAAGGACAGCCTTGGAAGAGGCCAACCACTGAACATGTCAGCTACAACTGGGGGAATAATTCATTCCATTTTCAAGGGAATTTTTGAAATCATCAGAGCATCTTTTGCATTATCTGACATTTATTACATTATGTGCTACCTAAGCCCCTTCACTGTGCTGAGCGTTTAACATGTGTATTTAACTTTATCCTCAAGACATCTCTGAGCCCCTCTCTGAGGCACATAAAATTAATAAACTTACCCAAGCTACCAGCAAATAGGTAGTACACCTACAATATTAGAGTTTGTTTTAAGAGCTAACGCTTTACTTTGCAACAGTGCTTTTATCAGTAAGTTCAGAAAACAATTTTTACAATTTTTTAAATTTTTAATTATTAGTAGTACATAATAGTAGCATATATTTATAGGGTACATGTGATGTTTTGATACAGGCATACAATGTGCATTAAATAAATCATGGTAATTGAGGTATTCATCATCATTATTTATCATTTATTTGTGTTAGAAACATTCCAATTCCATTCTTTTGGTTATTTTTAAAGTATATCCTAACTTATTGTTCATTACAGTACTATGTTTTTCTATCAAATATTGTTCATTCTATCTAACTATAATTTTGCATCCATTAACCATCCCCACTTCATCCTCCCCTCCCCATTACACTTTCCAGTAACCATCATTCTACTCTGTGTCTCCAGGAGATCAATTGTTTTAATATTTAGCTTCCCACATATGAGTGAGAACATGTGAGATTTGTCTCTCTGTGCTTGGCTTATGTAACTTAACATAATATTCTCCAGTTCCATCCATATTGTTACAAATGGCAGGATTTCATTCTTTTTTATGGCTATATAAAACTCCATTGTGTATATGTACCACAATTTCTTTATCCATTCATCCATTGATGAACACTTAGGTTAATTCCAAATCTTGACCATTGTGAATAGTGCTGCAATAAACATGGGATTGCAGATGTCTTTTCAATAAACTGATTTCCTTTCTTTTGGATAGAAACCTAGCAGTCGGACTGCTAGTACTATTTTTATAGAACTCCATACTGATTTCTATAAAAATTGAGAAACCTTCATATTGTTCTCCATAGTGGTTGCACTAATTTACATTTCTACCAACAGTGTACGAGAATTCCTCATTCTCCACATCCTCACCAGCTTTTGTTATTGCCTGTTTTTTATAAAAGCCCCAAAATCAATTTTTTTCACCAGGTTCTAGTCTCTATTGTTCCTATCTGTAGGAATATAAAGAAAAGGAGAAGTTTTTCATTGATTGTAAGTTCTTGCAAAGCAGGAAATTTTGCAAAGTAGAAAGATATTCATGATATATATACAAAGAGACAATACAGAATAAAATATGTGTTCTGATTACTATAATATTATGATGCTACTCAAGTGAAAATAAAGGAAGAGTTTTTCCCTCTTTTCCCCATTTTGTTTTTCCTTTAGAAATGAGCTTACAGTTTCTTATTGTGGCACATTAGGTAGAACCATCTGCTAAGGCTGATTCCTGACATAAAGATATGCCACATCATTTGAAGCCATTCTTTTTTTTTTTTTTGAGACAGAGTCTCGCTTTGCCACCCAGGCTAGAGTGAGTGCCGTGGCATCAGCCTAGCTCACAGCAACTTCAAACTCCTGGGCTCAAGCAATCCTGCTGCCTCAGCCTCCCGAGTAGCTGGGACTACAGGCATGCGCCACCATGCCCGGCTAATTTTTTCTATATATATTAGTTGGCCAATTAATTTCTTTCTATTTATAGTAGAGACGGGGTCTCGCTCTTGCTCAGGCTGGTTTCGAATTCCTGACCTCAAGCAATCCGCCCGCCTCGGCCTCCCAGAGTGCTATTGAAGCTATTCTTTAATGTGTCATCTAGACTTTAATTTTTATGTGTATAAGAATAAAAATAATATAATAAAATATATAATAAAATATCATAAATAACAAAATAAATAAAATATGACAATATAATTATATATTTTCCTGCCAATGACACTTCAAAAGCATTCCATAGTTATATATTCTTTGGTATCTTATCAAATCTCATTTTCCTCACTTGTATAATTTTTTCTGCACCAATGTGCTGAAGTCTGTTGATAGGACATACATGTCTTTATTGACATTATTATCTTCAATGTGGGCATAAGTTTAAATAATGATGGAAGTTTTGTATGGTTGTGCCTTTTTGTTTTCATATATGGAGCCACTGGCTATTTTTAAAATCCCAAATCAAATCAGGGAGTGTTGTGCTAACAGAATGTTTCTTATTGGATACATATGGTGACTTTGATGTGAATCTGAGGCCTGATTTTGATCGAGGTACTTAAGTTCATTTAATTTCTTATACTATAATACAGTTATAGCAGTAATGTTAATATCTTTATGATCTCACACTTTTTCTCCAAAGTAAAAAATAATATAATTAAAAGTATGAAGAAACTATAAATTACTTAAAGATAATAAAGTAGACTTATTATTATTATTACAAATATTATTTTGATTAAAATATTTATGTGATTTATTTCTTTGTCTAAGCATGTTTTAAAAATTAACCAGATCACATCAGCACAAATTATTTGGAATCAAGTTGCTTCTACCCTCTCTCTATGGACTGGTGCTCTCCAGGCCTACTCAGTTTCTGTTATTCACACAGTTCTGGTTTATACTCACAACCATTTCATATTCTCTTACCTGCCTGTTATCTATGGGCATTTAAGTTTAAAATTCTGTTTTAGATTCTATAAAACAATATATTGAACCAATATTATGCATTATCCTTGTAAATTTACATTCACAAAACAATTTAAAATTTTGCACCTGGTTTATGTACTGAGTTGTTATGCTCATTTTAAAATGCCTTCAGCATTAATTAAAATTGCAAATATCAGTAATGAATATTTTTCAGTTCTTTGTGGTAAAGACCTTCGTGGGAAATCTATCTGATTAAGTTATAGAAAAAATATAATTAACATGTGATTATTCAATATGATTCCTTGTAATAATGGAAGCTGTATAATTTCTAAAACTACTCCTATTTTTTATACTATCCTTAGATGACACCTCTAAAAAAATATCCATAGAATTTTCCCTGGCACATGATTCTTAATTCATGTGTCTGTATTTTTAATTCTGACTTTACACATTTAAAAAGAATAATATAATTATTAATGCTGGGAGGAAAATTAAAGATTATTTCCTCCAACTTCATATTTTACCCAGAAAGTTTTAATAACTTACCCAAGACTACAAGCACAGCTGACTTGAACAAGTGAGAAATAGACCTTTAAACCCTTCATCTTTAGATTTCTTTCTGCTGTTCAATCCCATAGTCTTTAAATCCACAAAGCTGAGGGAGGGTGAGGTGGTAAAAAGAAAAAAAAAAATCTACAAAGCTTTAAGCAATATCTCTGATCTCATTTATGCCCAGAAGAATCACAAGATATTGGGGTTTTATTATTAATCGTGTTACCATATCTTCTTCCTTATGTGAAAAGGCAAATTAAAATTTATAAATTTTTACTTCACCCCTTTCACAAAGACGTGAAAAATACCTCTGCTGTCATCTTTGGAATCATTTCATTTGCTTAAGAATCATGTTTCTGTGTGTGAAGGCAACAAATTTATTCTGAAGTTACATGTTTTAGCGCATGGATGTTAATTATCCATGACATACAAATTAGTGATTAGTAATCATTACTAATAACCTTAAATATGCAGCATATATTCATGGTGTTGAAGTTATTTTGAAACCTATGTTGGCCAAACAGAATTCATCTGTAACATTTAACTGATTTTAAAAACATAATATAAAGCATCTATTTTTTGTAAGGAGGCAAAAGGAATGTATACTTTTTGACTTCTAGAATTTAAGTTAAAGACATATGTAAACAATCATATTAATTTCAAGGAAAAAATACAGCTGCTATTACAGAAAAAATAACAAGTAATTTCCAGAATATTCTTTTCTTTTTGACTATTTTTATGTCTCATCATTTTTGATGTACACTCACAACTGCTTGAGCTCATAAACTCTTTTAAATGTATGCCAAAGGAGAAAGCTAAAGGCTTGCTCCTAGTTAAAATACAATCTTTCTATATATCATGTATTAAATATCTTTGTACTTGTTATGCAACTCTATGCAAGTTCTCAGCCTTTTGACTTATAGAACAGTAAATAATAAATTTATGTTGTTTTAAGACATTAGGTTTGTAGAAACTCATTGCAGTAGTAATAAAAAATGACTGAAGTTACTTAAATATATTATTAATTATTCAATCTCAGTTTATATAACTTGAGTTATAAAATTCTCTCTCTCAATGTTGGATAAAAATCAGACAGAAACCAGTAAAATGTGAGAATAACATGTATAAATAAATAAGAAAAGGAAATGACTACTTATAACTTTGTAGTAGTAATGATGGTATTGTTTACTGAGCACTTACTACATTTCAGTTTGCTGTTAGTGCTACATGTTATTGGTACGCTACTGATTCTCTCTTTTTTTTTTTTTATTGAGACAGGGTCTCACTCTGTTGCCTGGGCTAGAAGGCAATGGCATCATCAGAGCTCACTGCAACCTCAAACTCCTTTCCTCAAGTGATCCTCTTGGCTCAGCCTCCCAAGCTGACGTTTTTTTCCTTAAGTGACAGGGTCTCGCTGTATTACTCAGACTGCTCTCCAACACCTAGCCTAAAGTGATCTTCTTGACTCAACCTCCCAAACTGCTAGGATTGCAGGCATGAGCCACTGTGCCCAGCTCTGATTCTCATTTTAATAAACGTGAACCCCTGAAGGGTCTTTATATAGCATAGACAAAATTCTAATGTCTTGTTTTCAAAATGTCAGTAGTGTTTATTGAAATAATGACAGGTACCATTATTATGAGGATATGATTATAATAGATCCTAGCCTAGTTTGAAAGAGAACACGTGAACAAGAATTATATAAATCAGTATGATGTATATTAAGGATATATTAAGGATCACTATTTGCATGGTATATTATACTTTCTACTTCAGTCCTATTCCAAATCTAGCCAGGATCTTAACAATGTCTCTGAGAAAAAACATATAGCAAAAACACCATCAGAAATAAAAAACAAAAGGCTGAAAGTGAGACTTTCTTTGGCCTGAGAAGGTCAACTTTTCTTTGTGACCATGTGTTGACCTGTACTATTTAATTTTGAATTCTAAATGCTTTATAGATATATTTAGGACTGGGATCAAGTGTAATGTTTTTTTAAAATTAATTCTTAGCATTAATGGCTATAATAAATATCAAAATTATATTAATACAAATACTATATTATAAGTAAGGAAATGATAAAAGCAAAGAATAATGACATTATACTCACTTTAAAGGAGAAATACTTTAAAATTCCACTTATCATCACAGAGCAGGTACTGAAGGGTGAATTTGTAGCTGTGATACAATAAATTGATAATGGAACAAGAGAGGTGGGAAATAAGTTAACCAAACATATCTAATTTCAAAAACACCCTGTTTAAGGGATAAATCTGGATTTTCTGCTCTAATTCCAAATGAAACACACATCTATGTTATCTCTTCTAATTTCTGTAACAAAACTATATAATGAGAATTCATGGACCAATTTTACTTTTGAGAATAAAATGATACTTGAAGACATCAAAGGACTTTTCCATGTACCCACAGATATGAAGAGGATAAAGAATTTTCATTTTTGTTTTCCAAGCCGAAAAGCATTTGGTCTTAAGCTCAATGAATGATACCATTCATACCTCTTCAGTGTAATATATTTAGGATTTATTATGAAGTCTTTAGATTAATGAATCATCTTCTCTTATTATTGATGGTTAAAAATCTTTCACTTTACACTTTCAAAATCATTTTATTAAAAGAAAGGAAGAAATAGCATAAGCAACAATACTAACTCAATTATTACTTGAAGTTTGAAAATTTAAGTACAACAAATTTACTATTAAAGTGTTACATATGTATATATATGCACACATAAACTTTATACTTTATATATATTTAAACTTTATATAAATTTATAACTTTAATGTTTATGTATGTAAACATTATATATAATATATTATGCTTATATATTTTATATATAATACACATAATGTATATATTATATAATTGGAATATGTAACATCTGTAATTGAGAAAGAAACAACACTGTTTATTTTGAGGTTTCTCAGAGCACAAAAAGCTTTACAATCAGGAAATCCATCCTGACAACTACATACATGCACACTGGTCAATGTTCACCTTTTTTATGTGAACCAATAGAATCAATTTTTTGAAAGCTTACAGATGAATAAATACATTCAAAATTTTAAAAAGAATTTGGCCGTATGGTCCAATCTATATGAGGCAGATGTAAGAATATCAAATGTATATTTAAAATAATAAGGTATTCAAACATTTGACATCAAGAAAGATGAAAAGAGGATATTGTCACAGGCAAGAATATGCTGGTATGGCTGCGTTATGCATAAGATATCCAGTAAATCCACTTCTCTGGAATTGAGTATGGCCCTCTGTGAAATGCTGACCCTATATTTGTTCTCACATAGTTTGTGAGGATTGAGTTACATTAAATATGTGAAAAAATCTGGGACTCTGTAATATATGTAATTTTGCTATTTTAAATCTTAACCTTGGAGAATTCAATTAAAAACTTAAAATTCTGTTTTTGATTTTAACTCTCTAAAAATCAGGTTTTACTTATTCTTGAAATGTTTATCGTTTATCTACTATCCATTAGGTTTTGTTTTATGCATTTGAACAAAACAAGTCCTTGTCTTCATGGAGCTCATTTATCTATTGTTTGAGGTATCAATTATTTGAGGCCTAACACTTTGCTCATTCCTCGTGTAATATTGAGGACATTTGAGAAGGTCACACTATTAAAATTTTAGCTTCTAATCTAATTATGAGATAAAATGTATATATCTTAGTTTATTATAAATTATTTTATTTCTAAATTTGGATAAAATTCTACCTTTATTAGGTTCTATGTGACATCGAATACTGTTAACTATATTTAGCATCTAAGAAATTAAGTTTTCAAAATGTTAATTGTGACTAAATTTCTTGACAAAGATTATATAAGTCAATGTTTTTACTGAGAAAAAATAAGATAATATGTATAACATTACCTAGAATATATGCTAGATACAGAAGGCTGTTTTCATGTGAATTTCTAGCTCCATAAAAGATTAGAAGTGAGATTTTGTGTATTAGTAAATGTGGTATGACTCTTGAATCTTCAATCTGGGAGTTGAGTAATTCATGGGATATTTTTGAATATTCAATGGTTTTCTTAATTTCTAAAGATAAAAAGAAAGATTTCTGCAAAGATGATTCCCCCATTCAGAATTTATATATTTCAATCACTAAAAAATCCATAAAGGCTCGAATACCATGAAGAATAAGTTATATAGCTTTTTATTATCCTCATGATTGCACATAACCACTCTAAAAGATTCTTGAAAAGTACATGTGTGCTCATGTCTGTGTTCAAAATATTTGAAAAAAATTCAAAATAAAAACATGGCCCAAATTTTAAAAATTTAAAAAAGGAACTTTGATAATGAATATTAAACTGAAAATACATGGCTTTTTGATGTTTTCCATGAGTTTGTAGTCTCTAGTTTTCTATCTCAGATGTTCTTTGGTGTTCCTCAAATAATACTATTGGTGAGTCTGAGCCTTTAATATAATAAAACTCATGTGAGTCCTAATAGCTGCAGCCTGAATGTGGGTAATACAGGGAAATCTATAATAAAGCATAAGAGTATGGCAAAAGATATTGGGCCAACCAAACCTCAATTAAAATAGTATTCCCTCATAAATTAAAATCTGTTTATTGAAGGGATTGGTACAATGGGAGTATTAGATTAGCCCTCTGCAGTCACAAATTGACAAACTGAGAAAATGCAAAGTAGGTAGTCTTTTCTTTCCAGGTATAATACACTTTGGTTAAGTGTGTGGAAATGAAGTAACAAGCTTAGAGATTATTAAGGGCAACTGTGGAAAGAAGCTATATTAAGATCTAATTACTTACACCTTACCTGTATCATAGACTAATGTTTATTTTCGAATCTCAGTTATGGGCATAGAAACTTTGCAATCCAACTGTAGAGGGTTACCTACATTCTTGTGAAGGCATCTTACAGCACCAATATGTTGGGTCTTTCTAAGTTGCATATCAATAAAACACAGCAAAATAAGTGTAGGTAGCAGAGTTAGCATGGGCACCAATCATATCAATGATTAACATATTAATATGAGAGTTTTCTAATTTGCACATAGCCAATCACAGAAAGAGTGTGAACAGCAACACTACTAGGGAAACTAATCACAGAAAAGGAGTTTCCCATTACAGATAATAAGGATCCCGAGCTTTCATACTTACTCTCTAACTCTTGCTTCCACTGAAGTACATACTGTTCTCTTTCCTAAGGCTTCACCACTCTATAAAGCATCCATACCAACCAAGTGGCCAAATCATCCAACTAGGGATTAAGATACTGTGGTCTTGAATCCCTACTGTAAAGAAGATTGTGTGTGTGTGTATATTAAGAGAATGGGTTAATGTAGAATGTAATATGGTTTGCAACATATCTTAAAGCTACTAAGAGAAAAATAATTTAAGATGTAATATTTAATGTCGTATATCTGACAGGTCATATATTCTTTAATATGCTGTGTATCTTTCTCAATTAATTAGACACAAGAATTTGAAACTTAAATTTACTAATTTCCATCTTTGTGTGAGTTGCTAATAAGGTTTCTAAATATTGTAATTAATTTCTTTTAAGGTATATACTAAAGGTAATATACAAATAAGTGTGTAACTATATATATATATACACACACTAAAATATTTTAAAGTACATTACAAGATGTGTAATTATAAACACCTAAGAAAAATAAATATATTTGAGTATTTATAAATAACCAGTGTTAATTAGCTAAAAAAACTTTAAGGGTTTACATATTTATTACAGGATGAAATGTGGTAGCAATAGGAGCTCAAATCTTATTTGTTCTACTCTTCCTATGAAAATATTTATAGAAACAAAATAATAGACAGGAAAATTCATCAGAGCTTGAAAAGCTCAAATAGCAGTAATCACTGTAGTGAACCATTGAAATCTGCCCTTGAATATCGTGAAATATGTATGAAGAGACGTTAATGTTCTTAATTTAATAAATTGAATTAAAATCCACTTCTGATTGATGTATGGTAATATAACTCATAATAATTAACACAATAGATATGTTCCTGTTTTAAAATTTAGTTAAAATTTGAAAGTCTACAAATGCTACTGAGTACATTAGCTTTTACTGCCAGACAATACATCACCAGAAAAAAAAGCCAACCAAATGACTTTTCAGTGCAGACAACAAAAAGCTTTTATAAACACATTAATGACGGAAATAATGTTTTTCACTCGGTATGTACTGAAGTATAATAAAGTTAGGTCTCCAAACCAAAATATATTTTCCCTCAGAGAAAAATCATTTAAACAGCCATTGATTTGTTACCTAGTGCCCTGATACTTTATGATGAGCTCCTTCAAAGCGTGTTGATCTTACTTATCTGATAATAAATAATGCATATAGAAAAAAAGAATATATATATATATATATATATATACATGTCCTTGGAAATATTTGCATCATCAAATGCTATAAATCTTTGGGTGTTCAACATATGCTCACAGATCAAAATGTCTCTGCATCATAAATCTTAAAATATTCATAAATTTGTTTTAATCATGTTTACTTAGAAATAAGCAATGATCATGACACATATTACAGGCTACATTATTCCTCCCAGATCCAAATTGTGTTATTTGCTAGTCTCTTAGCACAAACTATTTTGAAAATTTCATAATAATTTTAATATTCTAGAATAATCGGTATCTATATATGCAAGATAGCTATTGTAAATTTTTTTTCTTATTTCTTATAATGGAACATAAAAGTGAAATAAAATACACATAATTAAGATGAATTATTTATTTTATAGAGATAGAAACTAATTCACACTTCATTTAATAAACAAAGGCATTCTTAATATTTACTTATGAATCCAATGAGAACAAATAAACATTCTGAAATTATATAACTTGTGAACATAAAATCAAAATGGTTATTAATCAAAAACAGAGTGTTACTTAGATGCCAAAGAAGATAAGAAAATCAAAGTTGAATGTTTAATGCTCATAACTTTTGATATGCCGACATTATATTTTTTCTTACAATTGATTAATATTTTGGCCCAAATTCTTAAATGCTAATTAAGAAACTTAAAGGATCATTTTACTAGTGAAAATCAGGTGAAGGTAAGGTTACATTATAATCTTTGTTATAACTTCCATTAATTTATTTTATCAAAATTTGGATTTTTTTTTTTACAGATTAACCAATTTTGGAATGAAAAATAAGCTAGAAATTTTCAGGATACAAGTAAAAAACAAGATACTTAAATGGAACAAAATGTTCCTGGACAGACATTCTTGTTACTTAATCTCTATATAGGGAAAACTACATGGGTAACTATAACCAAATAAATAATTAGAGTAATTTTTTTAGATTTTTTGATTATTCAAAATTCATTGTGTTTTGGTCTGATTTGGAATCTATAGCTGGCATAGGACCTATTTCTATTGCACTTGCTACACATCGATGTCCTATGTTAAATATTTGTTCAAAGGATTTTGCAGTTGAAACAACTTCAAAAGTCATTACATCAAGCCAAATTTGGTATACAATTTGGTATACAAATTTGGTATACAAGCAGTATACAATCCTAAGATTACATTCCCTTGTCAAACAAACAAAAACCTCTAGACTTATGTAAGGAGTAACTGTATTCAAAAGGATCAATGCAAGAGGTGGGGAAGGGACTATCATATCATAATAGGGGAAATGATCTGAGGATGAAATCTGCAAGATTCTTGGTGGTTAGGCAGAAAAGAGATTTTGTTTTTTAAGTAGAGCAATGAAGGCTGAAACGGACCAGATCTGGAGAAGTTCATTTGAACTTCAGTGTTCGATGAACAACAGTGTTCGATGAACAACGGTGTCAGAAGGGATAGCTGACTGGAGAATATTGTACTCTGAGGTCAGCCTTTTCTTGGAAAAAGTCACTAATGGGCCAGTGTATGTTCGCTCAGGTAGAGGATGAGTTGAAAATAAGGGTTCTGTAGGAGATGTTGACAAATGACCATGAGGAAAGAAAAGGAAAAAACTTTATTTTCAGAGAGACTATGTGCAGATCAGGAACACAGCCTCCATGGAAGTAGGAAGCACAGGATCTGAAGATGGGAGGAGGATAGCTGGCATTTATGTCTTCTGCCTTACATACATATTTAGCAGGTCTGTGGAGAATCTGTGAATATTTATTAGGAAAGTCAAGCACATGCACAGTGGGTAAACATATATGTAGCACACATTCTACGTTCACTTTAGGGTGAGTTTGAACATAAAATGAGGTGAGATTTGGCTCTTTATGTCACAAGGTGAACCACAGGGCATGAGGACATTGTGCACAGTGTCTGTAAGCCTGTAAGCCACCTGAAACAGGCCCGAGGTCTGTGGTTGTTTTCAGGAAAGAGTGTTTGCAAAGTTGGTCTCCAATCCAGAGTTGCTGACAGCTCTGCAAGTTGGAGTGGAGGGGGTCTGGTCAGCTGGCATCCAGGTCAGTTGGGAAACTCCCAGTTGTAGCTATTTTGACAATGTTTTTCAAGGGCTAGAACCTGCTCAATTATAGGAAAGAAGACCTTATGGCAGTTAGCAATACAGGAATATGAACCAACCCCACTCCCTGCTGTGGCCACTTAATTCCATTTCCGGTGTGCCTCATCTTAGTCACAGGGAGTCCACTTTATCTGTCATCCCAGGGTGTATTTTAACAGAAAAGAGGTATTTAACCAATGTTTGGCTAACAAGCATTTTGTTACAATTGATCAGTGAGGACGAAACAGTTCAGCTATTCATTTATGAGGCTCAAATAGGAATTTGGGCGTCTGTGTCTAGCCTTGTAGGTATACAAAGGGGGGATTTCATTAACTTTCACTGTTTTCCAGGCAGCAGCTAGTCCGGAGAGAAATCCAGTGCATGCATGGTCTACTGCAGTGCTGAGTCCTTGGGGGGACCTACCATGTTGTCAGACTTTATCTCATTGTGCTTCCTCTGATCTGGTGGAAAAGGTCACTTGAAGGCAACCTGAGGTTTCATTAGGGATCTGAGCAATCAGGTTTTAGTTCTTACTACCATTCAGTTAGGAGGGAGGGAGAAAAATCGGATCTGTTTGTTTGGAAAGTTGTAGCCAGATATTGAAAGAAACTGGAAGTATTGAAATTTTGGTAAGGATTTACTATGTATGCAAGATGACAGGATTCAGTCCAATTTACAGGTAGGTAACAAAACTATTTTTCTCATATTCACCAGTTAACCAGAAAATTACAATGAGTGGCAAAATGGCTCAAAGACAATGAATAGGGCCAGCATTTGCTATAGTTTTCCATTGAAGCATAAAATTTCTCTCCATAATCACCCTCCTTTTAATCAAAGATAGTACCAAAAAAAAAGATTATTCTTTTCACAAAATAAGGCTAATATCATTAGATTTGACTTGCTTATTTATATAACTACATGAATGGTAAATTAACATATAGACCTTTTAATGCTTTTTGTTTGTTTGTTTCATTTTTGTTTTGTTTTTTTTTTTTGCCTGGAAGCTTTCATGAAGAATTTCAGATTGTACTTTTAAATGCCTTTTGAGGGTAGGAGGTCAAACCAAGAATTTACCAGGAAGATTTCACCTGCTATACCTATAGATTTGGGTAAACTTATTTTCTCAATGACCTAAAATATCTTAATGTCCCTGAGCTTGCCAAAAAGTTACTTCCTTACTCATCTGTAAAGACTGAGACCCTGTAAACTAGGTATCAAGCCCGTTTTCCCAGGAAGGCTTTGTAAACATTGACTCCATAAAGTCAACCTTGGTTCCTTAAAAGTGTCTAGATGTACCCAAATCAAATATCATTCCCAAATATGACATTCCACTCAATGCCTTGGTTGCATAACCTATGTTTCCAATTATGTTGTTAACAAAAAGCCCACGTTCTTGTCCAACATTTTCAGATAATTATATTGCCGTGTAAATAAAAATATACAGAGATTCCAAACTCTGGAAGAACCAGGCATGGAGAAAAACATGTTCCATTTCCATTTACAAAAGCATAGTGTGCTAAATTATTATGAGTTATTCATAGCTTAAGAGAAACTGAAGGGTTTCCTTATATCCAAAACTTGGACATTAAAGCACCATCAGTATTCCAAACAAAATCCATAATCATCCCATGTTCATTCAGTTTCACATAATTCTTGTTCCACTCCATCTTGTGTTAGCAATCTAATGAATCCCTCAGCTCTTCAACTAGAGCTTTGGAAATCCTGATCTTCCAGTACTGGGCTCTCAAAGTTATTTAAGCATTGTCATCAGACCTTAGCCAGCTTTTATCTTGGCAAAAAAAATTCCTTTTCTACAAACACTTCACCAGTTTCCATATCCAATCATATATTGTTCTACATCTTCTTTTTTCTCATCTGGAATTAACAGTATTTAACTGACAAAATTACTCTTTATTTTTTTCTTAACAAAAACGGATCCTACAATCTTAGTGTACTTAATTTGGCATAAGTCTTGAGTTACCAAAAAATCATGGAAACTATCTTCAAGTTGACATACTACAAAACATAATTGTTTTTGAAATAAAATTTCCTCAAAATAAGTTTACTTTGTTAACAAAAGACCACAAGATCTGTGGAGGCCAAGAAGTGAGCTTTTATTTTCCATAAAACAATCTATAGATTGGGGAAATGCAGCCTTTCTTAGAAGTGACACTCTGCTGCAGAGAACAAAGAGAGGGTTTGGCTTTTATACAGAAAGTTCCACCCAGATTCTCAATCAGATCCACTTATGCAAATGAAGGATTCAAACAACAGTCCCAATTAATTGATACAGATGATTCCCTGATTGGCCAAGACAGCTTAACCTGAATGGATGACTTTTAGGCTCAAAACCACAAGTCTATGTGAAATTTATCCTGTCTCTCATTACAGAACTGTTCCAGTTCAGGGTTGTAAACAGGCTGTTTGTCTTGGGTCATATTTTCTGATAACTCAGGGTGTGTGCCTGTTTCTTCACCTATGCAGTGGCTTCTTGACTCTAATGTTGAGCTGTTTCCATTAACCACAGGAAATTCATTTTGCCTACAGGTATTCTCTGGATTAGGGTCACATTTCACAGCTTTCATTACTTTCTGGGAATTTTAAGAATATTCAACTTAAATAAGTACTTAATTACGTCTAAGTCAATCATAATAGCTTGCTTTGAAGAGGTTTTATAATCTAGTATGATAACATTATCTGATGGTAGAAAAATATCACATACGCATATATGCATACATGGTCTTACACATACAAAAGAGAGCTTATAGCTTCAATTCTAAAATTTTAGTTTGTTTTAGCCGTAATATACAAAATGTACTGGTTTATACAACAGAGAACTCATTTCCTTTCCCCACTTTTATATTTTTATCAGAAATATTTTTCTGGAGCATGGGACAAGTTGATTTTACCTGCTTTAATGTCCATGATGTATAATGTTCTGGAATATATAAACTAGATTTCAGGCAAGGGACTGAGGAGAGATCAGGTCGCCATCTGGGTGTTTTCAAAGTCCATCTGAGTGAATAAAACATGGAGAATATTTCCAATAGCTTTATCAGCCTCTGATCACTCTTTGGATCTCCTAACCCTTCAAGAAACCCTAAGAGGGGAAGAGGACTTAAATTATTATAGGGGATTGAGAGGTCAAGGTGGTAAGAGAAGGTCTGGCCAGGGTAGAAAGAGGAGTGAAGGAGATAGAGGTGGATATTGAAAGGATTCAAAGAAGCTACAGGAAGGAAGGAAACGGTGAAAAGGAGGGAGGAGGAATGAGAGGGGATGGGATGAGAGAGGTCTTAGACATGTTGTTCTGAGAAATCCCAAGTTTCTTAAACAGACTATTTTAGTTCTAAATTGCCTTTGGTTAAAAAATCAATAATTTCTGAGGACATTGCACTGAATTATTGCTGTAATAGCAAAGCACAGCAGTGGGAGAAGAGTGGGAGGGAAGGTGGCCAATAGACAGAATTATCTGTGCGTTAAAAAATAGTTAAATCAAAGGAGTGAGAGGACTTTAAAACTGGGGAAAAATCTCACTGGATTAATTTCTTCACGCAATACCCAGGTCAGAGACCCAAGGGAACTCCTCAGAAAATCTCGGTGGTCAGAGGAAAAAAAGAAATGCCTCTGTAGGCTCCCCAGGTATGAGAAGCCTGAGAAAAACAGAAGAGGCCTCACAGTAGGGGCAAAAGAAATAATCCTTTTGCTTGAAAAAAGAAATGAAAGCAACTCTTTGTAATTGGTAAGTAACAGGCCTGAAGAACTGGTTCCAAAATTGAACTCATTAAAATAACCTCATATTGCCAGCACATGGGTGGGGAACCTGCAGCCTTAAAGCCACATGTGGTCTCCTAGGTTCTTAGGTGTGGCCTTTTGACTGAATCCAAATTTTACAGAACAAATCCTTTTATTGTCATTAATACATTTTTGTTCACCTTTTATAGTTTTGTTTTACTTTTAAAATGAACATATTTAAAATATCAAACAATAAAAATAAGTTTCAACAAAATAATCCTTCCAGATTGACCAGCACAATTAGTTAGTTAGTGCTAAGGGCTAAACTGACAGCTGCTAAGCTAATGATTTAGTGCTAACTTCCTTCCCCAACCTGTCTGGCTCCACTACTGCACGCGGATGATTGGTGGGAGTTTGTGGGGGTCCACTGCACCACAACGTTATCAGCTTTTGACAGTGGTGCACTGTGTTTCAGGTTGAAGTGATTTGTGAATAGTTGCACAGCTCAACAGTATTTTTTTAATTCTGTCCAATGAACAGTCCATCATCTCGAAGAAGATCAAGATAATACTGAAAGAAGAAATCAAAAAATTTTAATGAGAAGTGGGAATGGCAATATTATCTTGTTTCTGCTAAAGATAAGATGGTTTGCTTGCCTTGTGACTCTGCAATATCAACATTAAAGAAATTCAGTGCTCATCAGCATTATAACACTCATAAAGACCAAAAATATTTTAAGTTAGAGGAAGAGGCACCAAAGGTTGTATTGGAGAAATTAAAAGATGAAAAGTCAAAGCACTAATTTGCAGTCCCACCAGCAGAGTGAGAGTATTACAACCTCTCCACTTCCATGCCAGCATTTGTTGCAATAAATAAAGAATAAGAAAAGCCAAAGCAAAGACAATCTTTCAAGTAGCAATAAGGCCTGGAAAGAATGCCACTTATAAAGTAGCAACTTATAAAGTAGCTTATATATCCAGTGGGGGTGGGAGAAGGAAGCTGTTCAGTGATGTAGAAATTGTGAAAGAATGCAATGTCGAAGTTGTAGCATGCTTAGACCCCAATAATGTTTCCAAGTACAAACAACTGCCTCTTTTAAGAGAAACCATAACTGATTGGAAGCATGAATTAGCCTTCAACTTAACAGAACAACTACATGCAATACCTCAAAAGGAAAATCTATACTATTCGATTGCTTTGAATGAATCATCTGATATTACTGATTCAACACAGATCTAATACTTTGTTTGAGTCATAACATAAGATTTTCTTTGCTATAAGGAGTTATTTGCTTTGGGCGCTCTTATGAACAGAACACAGGGAATAGATATCTTCAACAAATTTCAAGATAAATGTCATTAAGATGGACTGAATTTGGTAAATTTAGTGAGTATGTGTACAGATTATGCACCTTCCATGACAGGAAAACATGAAGGGTTTATTGCACAGATAAAAAAAAAAGTATTCATAAATCCAGATGCTCTCATTTCTTTTCATTATATCTTGATTCAGCAAAATCTCTGTGCTAAAGCTACCATTTTAAGTGACACTTTGCAACAAGTTATAAGTATTGTTAACTACATGCATGCAAATGCAACAAGGCATCTTCAGTTTCGTAACATGCCAAAGTTGAACAATGAAGTACTCAGTGTGGATTTGCCTATCATTTTAAAGTGCATTGGCTATGGCAGGGGCAGGTGTTAGCCAAAATTTTATGTCTGCAAGAGCAGCTAGTTAGATTTTATAAGAATAAAATCAGCAGTATGAATTATTGAAAGAATATTTCTATAGGAATGTAGCATTTCTGTGTGATATCATGTCAAATCAAATTGACTTGAATATTTCGTTGCATGGTAATACTAAGTCTATATATGATATGTGACAAAAACCCAAGCATTTTGACAAAAAAGCCACCTTTTTCCAAAGCACTTCTTCATCAAAAGGAAATTTCAGATGAACATTTTCCCTGGTTAGCAAAGGACATTGATGAGCAGGATTATGTATAGGAATCATTTGAAGAATATGCAGCTGTTATAGACCTATTAATTGGAGAATATAAAGAAAGAGTCACTGACTTTGAGAATCTTGACATCACATGCAAATCAGCATTTCAGCCTCACCTAGTTGATATCACCAAGGCACATAAAAAACTACAAATGGAATTAATTGAGGTCTTTGTCGGATGTTAACAAAGATCCAACTAAAATACGGACAAATGCAGTAAAATATCCATGCTTTGGCCACATGCCCAAATAATGCTTTCTTGCTTTTCAACCACTTATTGCTACATTCTCCTACCTAACTCAAATCAAGACACCCTTAATGCCACAAATGACTGATTCTCATCTAGAGGATCAATTGAAAGTGTGGACCTCCTGCTGCAACCAAATATTCAAAAGCTTTCCAACAAAAAGCAGACACAACGAAGTCATTAAAAGGTTAGTTAATGTTAAAGTTAAATAGTTTTCATTTTTTAAAATTATTAAGTATATAGTATTAAGAACACAGTAATTAGACTTTTAAAAATAATGTACATTTTTGAGAATATCTAATTGAAGTTTCTTGAATGTGGCCTTATTTGATTACAGCTCAGTTAATGCAGCCTTCCAACATGAAAAGCTTCCCCACCCTTGGCCTAGCAGGAAAAGAGTTCAAAGGACTCACAAAGCACCATAATCTGTATGAGGTGGTCCAGGTCCAGCCAGTGAGCCCAAATCTTAATCTAAGTCTCAGCCTCAGAAACTAATCAAATAAAGAACAGACTCTGGACCTTAGAAAGGCTTATTGCAAAACACAGGAAAGAGATTCTTGAAGTAGAGCAAAAAGCCTGTTCTAATAGGGAGATTGTTCTGACTAAGAGATCTGCCAGCACCAAAAAGGTTGGATATAAGGAAGCTTTAGTTTTATGAAGAAGTGAAATGAAGAAAAGGTAACCGGATTGGAGAAGTGGTGCAAGCAACGGTGGCAAAATTGGAAGGGAGGTCAGTGAATGTCATATGCCAAGGCCAGCCTGTTTTGGAGAGGGGCTATTTAGGAGTTGTAGTCAGGCTAAAGTTGGATCAAAGTTCAGAGGCAGGAAGGAAGAAGAGAATCTTAACCAAAGTGTAATTGATTGGTGGGATCAAAGCAGTCCTGATCAGCTATTCATTCATGATTCAAAGAATGGGAATTTGGAGGATCTGTGTCTGGCCTTATGAAAGGTAAACAAAGTGGGCATCCATGAGTCTTACCCCATGCTAAGTCATATGGGAAGAGTGCTTTTTCACAGTAAACCTTGTCCAGAACATTAAAAAGGTGGGAGCATTTCATTAACCTTCATTGTTTTCCAGGATCACAAGGCTCAGTAAATTTCAACGTTGTCACCTTCAGTCCTATACCACAGATGCCATTGCTCCTGATCCATCTGCATGGTTCTCTTTGTCAAGCTGTGAACCTTACGTGTCCATTCTAATGAACCTTACGTCTCATTAGATGAGAGGAATAAATTGAGCGCTAAGCTATTAAAGAATGCCCTGGTTTGATGAGAGTCACGAATCTATTAAGGAAACTTCTTTCCTTTAAATCTTACTGTCTCCAGTCCAATTTGCCAACATTAAATTTGAGCAAAATCATTTTCTCATTAATATGTTGTGCCTTGTGCCATATGGCTTATGGACTTAAGAGGCATTTCAGGGAAAGTGTGTGGTATATCTTAAAGATGGAATGAACAGCGTAGACACAGAAGAGAGAACATAGACAGATGGCTGGTACATTTAATATTACTATGGATGTACCACAAGTCTTGATGACAAAGTCAGTTAACAATCAAAACAAAAGGCAAGATTTCTGAGAAGGTAAGACGGAGTCAGATTCAATTTTATAATGCAGTGTGAGTATAAATAGGATTAATATAATTTAATACAATAAGACATTACTAAGTGCACTGAAAGCCAAAATTAAATCCCAGATGTTTAAACTGAGCGAAAATACGTATTAAGTGGGTAGGCAAACACCTAAGTGAAAGTTAAATGTGGATACAAATAAATAGAAAGGAACCAAGTAGCTGATATGGGAAGCTTAAAGATTTGGAACAGATTGGCACACATCTACATGATGCAAAGAATAACTATGGCCAACTCAATTGTTTGTTGTTCTCTTTTTTAAAAATAATTTTACTTCTCTCCAGAGGAAGCCCAGATTTTTAGTTAACCCTTATTAAAGAAAGGCAGCACAATCTGGGGTAGTATTTAGAGTCATCAAATTTCCATTGTTGCAAATTACTTAAATCTTTGTTTACCTTATTTTTCAAATACTTAATCTTCATATTTTCAAGTCATTAAAAGTTGCATGGGACTGCAAACTTGTGCAACCTCTGTGGAAAGCAATTTGGAGATACCTTAAAGCGATACAAGTGAATCTACCATTTGATCCAGCAATCCCATTACTGGACATCTACCCAAAAGATCCAATGACACTCTACAAGAAAGACACCTGCACTCGAATGTTTATAGCAGCACAATTCATAATTGCAAGGCTGTGGAAGCAGCCCAAGTGCCCATCAATCCAAGAATGGATTAATAAAATGTGGTATATGTATACCATGGAGTACTATTCAGCTCTAAGAAACAACGGTGATATAGCACATCTTATATTTTCCTGGTTAGAGCTGGAACCCATACTACTAAGTGAAGTATCCCAAGAATGGAAAAACAAGAACCACATATACTCACCAGCAAACT
>VSMD01028625.1:0-49947 GCA_008750895.1 Mirza zaza
TTTTGAGACAGAGTCTCACTTTATTGCCCAGGCTAGAGTGAGTGCCATGGCGTCAGCCTAGCTCACAGCAACCTCAAACTCCTGGGCTCAAGCAATCCTGCTGCCTCAGCCTCCCAAGTAGCTGGGACTACAGGCATGTGCCACCATGCCCGGCTAATTTTTTCTATATATATTAGTTGGCCAATTAATTTCTTTCTATTTATAGTAGAGATGGGGTCTCGCTCTTGCTCAGGCTGGTCTCGAACTCCTGAGCTCAAACGATCCGCCCACCTCGGCCTCCCAGAGAGCTAGGATTACAGGCATGAGCCACCGCGCCCGGCCTAGACATAAATATTTTTAAAAAATTATTTCCCCGCCCCAAAAAAAGAAGGGATGGGGGAGACATAGAACATGAATAACAAAAGACAAAACATCATTAAAATGCAAAAAAAAAATATGTCCAGCTCCTTTAGAAATTAAGGAAATACTAAGTAAAACCTCACTTCGTATTGTTGATAAGGGTTTAGCCAAAAGCTCACTCTCATATATTATATGAGTATAAATTGGTACAAAATTTCTGAAGAGGAATTTATCAATATGTATCAAAAGCCTTAAAAATGTTTGTGCTTTGGATTAGGAATGTATCCTAGGAAATGAATATCTAAACTTTCTAAAGATTTCTGGACAAGGACAGACCATACGAAGGGTTTCTCACAAAGCTGAGACTCAAGTTTTCCCTCTACTACCTAAATCGGAAGAGCACGTAGCTGTCCCCCAATGCAGCTGTCCAGGGCAACCCAAACTTGGATGGAGAGCTATGCAGGTTTGAAGAACAAGCACATGAATCACAGAAGTCTTCTAACTTTGGGAAATGCCATGGCTATTTGCAGCACAAAGCTGACAGAAGGGACTAGAACACGGCAGCTCTCAAAAAGCCACAGCAAACACACTCTAAACTATCTCACATGACGACATGCCAATATAGCCCTCTGAACAGGTGCCATGGCAAGGAGTTTGCAAAAAAAACACCAAAAAGTTATATTTAAAAATTTATGCTTTATTAACTCCTCTTCCATTGAAGGCAAGTCTCAAACACCTATAATGAAATCATATTCCCCTTCTTTCTATACCCCATCAGCATAAGAGCGGTAAAAATGCCCGAAAGATGCAACAGCATTAAGTACATGTGCAAAAATAATGACTGACCCTCATATCATATCTCAGGCACAACAGTTGTCATAGCTTTATTTATAACAAAACATTGGAAATTAACCAAATGTCTAATAATAGTTGATTGGGTAAAGTAACTATGGCACATCCATATGATGGATTGCAATGCAGTTATTTTAAAATGTTCTTAAAGTGTACTTAATAATGTAGAAAAAATTAATGACGATATACTAAAAAAAATAAAGCACATTATGGTGAAGTTGCATCTCATCCAAAGTTAGGTTTTAAAACCAGCACCTAATGAAAAAAAAAATTGTATAGTCGACATTATCTTGAAAATCTCTAGGCTGGAAACCAAATACCATAACTTCAAAACAGTTTTTCTTTTAGTGTTAGAATAGATAGCTGTTTCTGTGATTGAGCATCAAAGGTGTTGCCTTGAGTTTCCACATTGTAAGAAAAATACGTATTTTTACCGTCAAAATCATTTCCACTGCAGAAAGATCCACATGCTATTAGGGACACACAGAAACTGGAACTGACTGAGGAAACAGCAAATTCGTACCCTCCCATCTCATGTTTATTCCAGAGCATGCACTCATCAGCTAAATGAAGGAGAATTTTAAACATCTATTTAAATCGTTAATTGTTAAATGTGTGCAGTGATTATCTGTGTAAATTATTATGTATGCTATAAGTCCAAGTTTGTTTAAAAATGCTTATTTTAATGGATATGCATAAAATCCAGAAAGGACATATATAAAATATTAATCTCTAATGAGGATGGGTATTGCTGAGGTTTATTTTTTCTTTCATATTTCTATATTTCTCAAAAATTTTTAAGTGAACAAATATGACTTTTATAATCAGAAAAAAAACTGATCATTTTTAAATAGCATTCCCAAAACACAGATGATATCTTTAAAACTAAGCCTTAATTTATTACAAATTCAATCCATACATATAGAACAATGTATGATTTTTTGATGTGCAACTTCTGTTTCAAAAGAACAACCACTTGGTTAAACAAATTACTGCTAAACATGACAAAAATATGAGAATACATTTATGATGCAGGATGTTTCAATCAACAGAATTCTATTAGTTGTACGTTAGGAAAGCGATGTTATTAGGGACTATTGAAAAGGACATGGAAATAGCCTCCCTATATTGAACTGGACCTTAAAATGTACTTGTCAAGGAAAAAAAGGTTCTATCTAGATATGGACTATATAAATATACATACAAAATCTATAGAAAATTGCCTTAAGAGGTGCTTTCTGAGCTTCCACAAATTCCTACCCTTTATGTACTTCCCTGAAATATTATTAAAAATACCCATTATAACAATACTTTCCCTGCTTCATTCATAAAAGATGCATAGATGCTGCATGCTTGTAATAAAGGAAATTTCTTACTGGAACACATATTTCACTCTAGTAAGTCTGTTTTAATGATTGAAAAAAATAAATGTCTCGCACGAGAAGGATTTAAAAGACAGGTCAGTTAAAATAGTTCTTTGATTATGTAAAATCACTGGTGGTTGATCTATTGTGTCAGATGTGAAATGAGATTAAATTGTAAGAGTGAGTTTTAAATTCTCAGCATTAGACTGCATTAATAAATTGAGCAAAGACATGTTTCAAGTAGGATTGAAAGGTTCTGCTAAAACCAGACTGTTTAGATCCATTAGCAACATAGCTACAAAGAAAGAATATTTTATCAGAAAACAGTGTAGTCTATGGAAAATTAATAGAGAGTGCTAGACCCAATCTTGGTGTAGAATTACATGGAAGGGATTAGGAAGTGAGGAGAAGGTAATTAAGTAGAAAGAACAGCCGGAAAGAACTGAAAAGCAAAAGATCAGATGGTCCTGAAGTTGAGCCCCTCACCATCTGTTGGCAATCATCAAAATTTATTTGATCTTATTGTATATTTCCTTTGTAAAAGGGAAAAATAAACCTCATTCTAGTGAATTAATAGGTGAGATGCAAGGAGAATGCACATTATAGTACAGCTCATTATTGCAGCAAGTAAAATCATTCCCATTGCAACATAACAAATACAATTAACATAATCTAATTGTTTTGCTTTTGTCCATCACCCTGATATCAGCTTCATAAAAAGGTTCTTATGCTTTCCTGGCCTTTTGTGATTTAGTTGGAAAGCTTTGCCTATAATTTTACTGTCATTGTTTGTTGTGTGTTTGTCCATACAATTTGCTCTTGCAAAATTTCTGAGTAACTGCATGTATCCATTAGAAAAAATAGGTCAATCAGCCCCTATGTTTCCCCTTCTATTCTGCATCGGCACCTGTGATTTCAATATCAGTTAAGGATGTTACTGCATATCCAGTCATGCAAAGCAGAAAGCTCAATTCCTTTCTTTACCTCTGGCTTTCCTACCCAATCAATTACCGAACCCTCCTAAATGTTTTTCCTACATGCTTTACCTTCTTTAACCCTTACTTTGAGGCTTCCTCTCTTCTTTTTCAACTTTCCACTGCAGGCTTTCATGCTCTTTCACCTTAACTACTACCTGTCTCTTTTCTCGTCTCCCTCAAATCCCTCTTCCATTACACAGAGAAAACACAAATCTGACCTTTCAATACGCTGTTAAAAGATTTCTGTTTCCATGGCATTTACAGGATAACGTCAAAAGGCATCTGTGTGTTATAAGAAATCTTTAGCCACAGCATCCTCTATTTCAGCTCTCTAGCCCTTTTCTCCCATCTCACAGTTTATGCCCTCCAGCAAAACCGCAGCGAGTAATTTATAAAGCAACTACTAATAAATAATTAAGCGATTGTTATTATAATCAACTCATGACATGCCTCAGGGATGAGTGTTTCTATTTATTCTTTAGGTCTGTGCTATGCATTAGTATTTAAAAATTAGCTGCTTGGGTTTTAGAGTGTGAGCCTTACAAGTAACCAGAACACACTCTACAGCCAGCTGTCACACGGGAGCAACTGCGCAAGAGGTCTCCGCACAGCTCAGCGAGACAAGCAGATACATCATTGTGTCTCTGAACACATATTAGTATTGCCCACCAGTCAAGCAGTGTGCAGCTGCACAAAAGAGCTGTATATTTTCCTTTATTAAAAAATGATTGAGACTGTCATTCTTTGTCTAGTATCATCTTTCACGAACCTAGCAGCACACTTTTAACATGCCGGATATTTGAAAGCTTTATCAGAAAAGGTTGGTTGCCTCAAATCAAGTGTTTTATTTAATTTAGTTCTGAAGTTGCTTAAGGAAAATAAATTGATGTCAGGTTTTTAATTTTAAAGTTACATTTGCATTGCAGATAGACTATTTAACAGTTCACATAATCAATAGAATTACTGCTGAAGCACAAGATGTGTTAATGAGAAACTCTAATATCTGAATGAATAGTTTCCTTCTGAAAATTCACATCATGCTTGCTGCTTGCTTAAGT
This sequence comes from Mirza zaza, assembly GCA_008750895.1. Lineage (NCBI taxonomy): Eukaryota > Metazoa > Chordata > Mammalia > Primates > Cheirogaleidae > Mirza > Mirza zaza. The sequence continues at coordinate 4,591 of VSMD01028625.1, forward strand.
TTGTTAATCATCAGAAATCACCATCTTGTGATAAAAAAAAATGAATAGTTGAATATTTCCACAAAGTAGTCAGCTCCTTGGACATGATATTCATTTCTTTTTAGGGACTAACATATCTTGATAAGTAGAAATATTCTACTCCAATCTCCTTACCCTCCCACCCATGCAAAGAATGTGCAGGTCCAAATTGGCATAAACTGGTTTCAAATGCGAATTCATTACTGTGCCAAATGCCAGCAAAGAAATATTTTTATTAATAAACATTTGGGGTATTCTACAAATGGAATAAAATGCCCACTGAATTACTAAAAAAGTGAACACTGTGCATTTTTTAACTCTTCATTTTTCTTTTTAGAAAGAATTGATACAAGTTTTTTATTGGACAGCACTATATATTTATAACAACTTTTTGAGGTATAATTGACACACAATAAATTGTGCATATTTAATAAATACAATTTGATGCATATATTTGATATGTACGTTTGGATTTTATTGTTTCTAATTAAAAAGTTCAAAATGAATAAAGAAAAATGCTATCCACTGTATTCATAGTACTATAGACAATTACAGTTAAAATCTTAGAATACACCCTTATATGTTTTCAAAATCTATTCATATACATGTATGAATAAAATAGACATGTGCTTCCATTCCTATGAAATTGTGAATAAAGTGCATAATATATTAGGTTGCATTTTTTTGTTCTTCACTAAAGTTTTCATGAATTTTTTGTATCATTAAATATCTTCCAAAAAGATAATTTTTAATATATGTATCACACACATTTTTATTTATCAGTAGTGAAGTAATTAGAAAAATGAATGATGAAGAAAATTATCTATAGCCACCTATAACCTATAAGCACCACTTACAATCATAAAAATATAACCTTAGAAGTAACCATGCAAATAATTACTATCAATCCTTTTGTAGTTTTAAGTGTGATGATTGAGTATTTACAAACATGTGCCTCTCTCCACCCTAGTGATAATGTGGGTACAATGCTTCTCTGACATGAAAAAAATATATATATAAATTACTATTAAAGCTCTAAAATATATATTTTTAATCTACCTATATGATTTAAAAATATAAATAAGTATATAAACATACATGCTTTCATTTTTATTAAAATATTAATCAAACTACATGTATTATATTTTGTACCCTAATTTTAAAGAAATTTTATTAAGCAGTTTATATATTTGCATTTTTTATTTACAAAAAGTTAAAAAAATACAGAAATGAATGAAGAAGTAAATTATCACCAATAACACTAGCAATATAGATAATCATTATTTAAACTTTGAAATAATATCTTTCTGAACAGATATAGACAAAACTGTTACTATTTAAATCCTATTTTTAATCTAAATTTGAAATGAACATTTTTATTATATATCTATTTATTATATATTATATATCTATTATATATTATATATTATATACCTATTATTATATTATATATCTATTTATTATATATCTATATATTATATATATTATATATGAGCATGTTATTATATATCTTCTTAAGAAATAATTTTAAATAGCAGAGAAGTTCTATAACATGGAATACTTTTGACAACATTGATATAATAAAATATTTAAAATCTTGGTAAGTTTTATAGCTAAATTTTTCATTTTTAAAAAATGTGCAATCCTTTAATTAGTCATAAGGTTAAATATGTTTTCAAAAGCTCATAGATCTTTTTAAAAGATGTCTTATTTGTTTTGCTGGTTCTGTATGCCATACGTATTTTTTTCATTTTATCATTTGCTTTTATGGTAATTTTTGTAACAAAAGTTTTTCTTTATATTTTTCTTTATAATTTTTTCTTTGTATTTTTGCTTAACCTAAATATTTCCTTATGCAGTCTTAAATTTATTTGATTTTTTTTTATTTTTAATTTTTCACATCTGGAATTTGTTATATAAGTGAGGCAACCAAGGATCCTTGCACATAGATTTGAAATGGTATCTTTATCACATAATAAATTCTTCTGCATGCATTTGAATTTAAAATTTGTGCTAGTGGAGTGATGAAAGGTGCAATTCAGGCTCAAGGCTTTTGTTTCTTTTGTATCTGTTTAGTTAAATGTGGCACTGATTTAGGGTGGTGCTTTTTTTTTTTTTAACACTCCATAAAGCACCATTATTGAAGACTTACATTTCAATTTATATATGCACACATAGCTATTTTTCTTCTTCAGTTTTGTATATTTTTTAAAACAATACAAGCTTTCCATAGCAAAATAAATAAGTAAATAAAAGTGTAAAGAAGCAATAAATTATTTTAATCTCTTTTAATCTTAGTGCTCAACAGTAACCACTGACACCACTTTGGCATATTTAATTTCGTGACTTTTTATCACTTTCCTCCCTTCGTAGAGGTAGCAAGAGATGTGAATAAAGGTTTTTAAATGGTTTCATACTGATGATTGTTTTATTCTTCCAGCAGAGTTATAAATTGTTTTATTCTTCCAGCAGAGTTATAAATTGGTTCATAATAATGAAATTCTTTATCCTTCTAATGGGATTTGAAACATATTTTTTAAAGAACCTAAATTTACAAATTCATACTCTGAAAACAAAAAACAAATTTTTTCAAATTACTCATTAAAATGGAAATTTTCTGTTTTCACCAGTGGGTGGCAATCTCAACATACACAGCTTGGTATTTTCTACAGAACTGTTTCATGCAAAGGGGAAAACTACCTAAAATGTCTGACAGCCAGAACTCCAGCAGCTGTTGTTACCCTTTAGTTGTTGTGATTTTAAAAAGAAAAAAGAAAAAGAAAAACCTGCAGGAATAATCACAAGTGAGAACATTACACAACATGAAACAAAATTACCTTGGCTTAATGTGGACTTGGTGAAAATAAAAGCTGTGTGTTAAAATACCATTCCCCATGTGCTTCTGAAAAACCCAGTGTTTAAAATATTTCTAGATAGAACTGAAATTTACATCAAATTTCCTACAATTATGCAAATGTTAACTACTGCAAACGAAACAAAACAAAAGCTTATGGAGAATATAACTGTGATGAGGAAACAGCAAATTTTATTTGTTAGCAAACACCCAAAACACACAGCTAAGCCAACGTGATAGCCAAAGGCAGTCCAAATAGCAGGAGGCTTGCAAAGGCAGGAGCGTCTACTCCAGGAAGACCTGCAAATAACCTTCTGAAATTGCACTTATCTCTGATTTTAGAAGCAAACATGAACATAAAACTAATATAACCAAACATAACTAAAGTAATTGGGTTTGGAAGCGCAAATTTCAATCGTTCCAAACATCAAATCATAAAAGAAAGCAGATTGGGGCACTTTCACTGACAGTTTTGATCTACATATTTATATACTCAGTCCCCAACCCAAATATAGCATAAACATGGCAATTTTTTTTTTTTAATTTTGTAGAGAAACCATACTCTTACTTGCACTGGGAGTTGAAAATAAATGAATTGGCAAAAGATATTACCTAAGAGAGAGAATCCCCAAAGTGCAGGGCAGTCGAAAAAAGAGGGTAAGGTTAGCGGTAAAATTAGAGTTTATCTTCAGACCAAGAGCAGGCTCCTAGAGAGCTGAGAGCTCAGTTCTGTCTTGCTGACCCCGAATCCTGCCTGGCCCTTGGCTATCTGCAGTTCGTTAGTTTCAATTCTTTCTAGTCCGTGGCTCTAGAGCCTCGGGTCTGGGGGAATAAAGAACAAAGTGAGTTTGATTCAGGATTCGGCAATGCTTGTGCCTTCTGGCAAGCGGGAAGGCATTTTCTCAAGAAGTTCCACTGAGCAAAGACTAAGGAGCCTCTAAGGAAAACTACTTCAGTAAAGAAAATGATATGGATGATAAAGGAGACCTAGAAAAAAAGCCAGGTAGTGAGTAGTAAGGACTACTAAAGTGTGGTGACTCTTGTTGGTAACTACCCCCAATTCAGGCTCAGGGAGCCATATTAAAGCTTGACTATACACAGAAATCTAAAAACTGCAAACTTCTCCAACAGCACCTAACCTCAAAGTGAGGGAGATTTTCATTCATTGCACCATTCAGTTCTTTCAATTGTTTCCCATACAATGCAAGGTTTCTGCCCCTCGCTTGCCCCCCACCCACCATAATTACCCTCCTCTGCTTGCCTCTAGTTATCAGGGAAATTCTTAGGGTGTAGATTCCCATAATTAAACCTGATATACTAGCCATGGGGAATAAAACAGAGCTTCTATAAGCTAGACACTTTTCCCCTATCGGTAGAACACAATATTCCTTGAGCTTTCTTAGTATTGACTTAGAGCTTTGGATAAATATTTATCAGTGGTCAGTTTAATTGTGAAGAGCACTGAAACAGGCAGTCTGCTATCTTAAACACTGTTTAAGCCACATTTAGCAATCGGAGGGAGATTAAAATTGCCTCAGTAGATAGTGATGAAGGAATTAATGCATGATCAAATGCCAAAATGAGCATTTCAGATTCCAAGAGCTTTAGTAGTTCAGAGTCAAGGAGTAGTTATAAGGCAGACGGGACTTAACAGCTGACATTCATTGAGTGTTTATTTGGTGCCAGACCTTGTCCCATGTACGCCAGTAGCATGAGCTCATTTAATCTTCACATCAACCCTGTGAGTTAGATACTATTCTTATCTCCATTTCACAAGCAAGGAAACTGAGGCTTAGAGACGGCAAATAACTTGTCCACAAGTACACAGCAAGTAATTGGAAATATCTGGGTCCTGCACCTAGACAGCCTGACTGCAGACACTCAGATAACCACTGTGCTGTGCATTCTCCATACACAGCTGTGGCATCATCAGTCTCAGTCATGCCAAAAAAATTAGAGGTGTCTCATTTAGCTTGCTTCATGGTAGCTGCTTTCCAATCTGCAGGGACTGGCACTTCCCAGCTCCCTTTTTATGTGAAACCAGGCAAACTGGCTGTAATGAAACCGTCTGAAGCTTAATCACATGAGTCCCCCGCATTCATGAGGATCCAGCCCATGGTGGCAGCTTTGGGGTCAGTGAAAAAGAGTAGCATAAACTACAATATAATCCATAATAGAAGATTGATGAGAAGGGTCAATGTTACAACCCATCTTTGATTTGGGGATCGTAACAGATAATTCAAAACTGTTTACATCTTTTTCACTGAAATAACAAGCAAGACAGAAGGCAGATTGTGTGCAAGGCGCTGCGGTATATATTGTGAGTGTTCGCTGCAGGGCTCTGGGAGATGTTTACGGCTCTTTAGAAGCAGATACACTTCTTAAGTATCATTGTGATTTAAATTTCAGATTCTAAGCACACAAAGCGACGGTGAGAGAGGTGAGCTTGGAAAGCACTCCACAGCAGCAGCAGCAGCAGGAAATACACCAGAAGGAAACAAAGCTCTCTTCAAATTAGTTGAGAATATTTGAGGATATTAATTGAAAGCAAATAACTCCAGACCTCTTATGATAACATTCACAACCTCAAGAAGAGTGCTATGACTAATGATAAAATAGAAGGAATTCCTTTTACAGAAATAAAAGTCTTTTAATATTGTTCTTGGGTGGTAAACAAAACAAAAAATTTGTCAACAAACATACAAATAATCCATATGAGACTAATGAAAAGGGAAAAATACACCAAGAAAATGTTATCTTACGTCTTTTGTTAAACAACTTAAACATTTATCTAGACAAGTACTATATTTAAGGAGCCAAATTGTGCCTCAAAGGGAACCAGCTGGCCATGAAATATAATCTCTTTAGCTGGATGGAGGATAAACAAAGTTCAGTCCTTCGTGCAGAACATGCAATGAAGACAGAAAGCACATTGCCCTGGGATTTGTCCCGAGCAGGTGTCAGCAGCCCCTGTGAGGTGGCTGCCAAATATTTATTTATTCACTCTCTCACGAACTGGGAGAGGAGAGGATTCTAGTACCTTTAGGTCACTCACACACACACATGCCCAGGAGTGGATCTACTCCAAGGGAGCTAGGTTACATCCATAAGCAGAAACACCGGGAAAAATCCTTGAGTCATATTTGCTGATACACAGAAAACGTGGGACTAGGGCATTTCCTCCCTGCCCCAAAGAACCTCTTTTCCCACAACACACTCAACACAGTTAGGGCTCCTAGGGCTTATGTAAAGTCCTCAGGAATTTCCTTTTATAATGTAAATAGCCTTAAGACAGACCACACCTTATATTTACTTTCCCAAAAGACTTAGAGAAGCTAAGAACCAGACAACACTCTAGCCTAGTTAGGATCTTATGCTCCAAGAGGAAAACAACTCAGTTCTGTGTATTTCTCCAGTCTTGGGGGTATGTGTGGGACGAGAGTGACAGGGAAAGGCAGAAAGTATTATTGGTTAAGAAAGCCAGTGGCCCCTTATATTCTTGTTGTTCTATTTTTCTATTTTTATCTATGTTAAGACCTCAGAGGAAAGGTGTTATAGATCAATTTTGAGACTAGAATACTGTTATTCTACAATCATATTTTGCATATATTTATAGTATGAGAGTGGCTTGGTAAACAAGAATCACTGAGATCTGACCAGAAGCAGCATGCTGTATCCAGGATTAATGGGAAAAATAAACAATAGAGTTTGGTTTGCCCCTGGTTTGCTAGCAAACAGAATTTTTTACTATTATTTACCTATTCGCCAGAGCCAAGTGGACCAATGTAATTAAAGTTTTTCATGTCATCATAATAAAAACAAAGCCTCAAGAGCACTTTGATCTGGATCAATTAAGGAAATATGTAGTTTTACTGTTTGTTTTCTTTTTTTCTTTTCTTTTTTTTTTTTAGTTTGGTCCTAAATAAATGTTCTTTAGTCTATACATAAGTGAACAGAAATATTATGTAAGACTGATGACAAAAAACTAATTAGAGATTTTTAAAAACCTTTATAATTTTCTTAGCTCTGTAGTAAAACAGAAACTCATAGCTACCTTTATACTGCACAATTGGGGGTTAAAAACCTAAAAGCCTGGTCTCTCTGGGTCTTCCATATCCAACCATGCCTATATGTCTGTATATAAGGCATTTTGTGCTTTCCCAATATCCATCTCCTCTTTTTAAAAAATTAAATTGCACAAATTTCCTTAAAGAACTATTTCTGTACTCCTAACCTTCAGTCCATGCATTCTGGGTAGCATACCATCCTGCTCCCTGGTCAGTCAGAGCGATGAATGCCCCAGGAGACTGGGCCAGTGACCAGATGATACAAACTGGTCCCAAGATTTGTGTGGAAATTGCTGGAGAAGACACTTTCTCCCTTTTCTTCCATACTAGAATCTTGAAGTTAGGCTTAGAGCTAGCCTGAGAGCAAAGCCAACATAGGGAATACAAGGTTGGAAAGATGTGCCAAGACTAGAGCCTGATGATATTATTTGAGTCCTGTGTCAAATCTCTAACATTTTCCATTATGTGGGCCAATATATTCTATTTCTTAAGCTGTTTGGAATTAGGTTTCCTTTCCCATGCAACCAGAGGAGACCTATTGGATATAGAAACAAATTTGATTGCTTCTTCTTACTTTATGACTATAAATATATATATGAAGATATTATATATCTCTCCTTTTTGTTTCTACTCCCTCATTCAGTATATTAGATATTTAACAAAAGTACCACATTTCCTTGACTCTAAAGCTTTATACTGCACAATTGGGGGTTAAAAACCTAAAAGCCTGGTCTCTTTTCACACTTTGAGACATTGTCTAAACATAAACAAACTTATCTAAGTGAAGAAGGAATCTTGGCATTGGGTTGTGATTCTATTATTTGCAATGGTTTTACACACTATACATTTGCACATTGACTTAAATTCAGATTCCAAATTTTCACTTAAAATGCTTTCAAAAAGATTACATTATAAAGCAGTGTTGAAATTAAATGTTATTGTGATAGCAGAAGCTAAAGATTACCTGGCAGAAGCCAGGCAATGCAATTAAAGTCAATAGAAATGGCCAAATCTTTTTAATAGATCATCAAATGTTCAAGCTAGGAGAGATTGGTGCAAATGATACATCCTTATAAAGAACCATAGTCAGGCCCCAAAATAGCTATCTGTCAAAAATCTTTGGCTGACTTTTAAAAGAAGCTATTTAACTTCCAGAAATAATTTAATTCTTTTATCTTTAATTCAATTAAAGATAAAAAAGGAAGTATAAGTTTAATCAAATATGAGCTGCTGACAAAATCCCAGTGCTTTCCTATGTCATAGTATTAATATTAATCCTAAACATGTTGAGGAAGTTAGTCTCCCAGGAACTCTGTTCACCAAATGGTGCTATATATGACTATTTGTGAATGACAATGATTCAGAAGAGCTTTTAGATTCCAAATATGAAGAAGAGTTAATTTCAATCTTTATGAAGATAAAAATAAAATAAAATGTCATTGCTTACATAAATTTATTAACATACAGGTACTAAATTTTATTTGTAGACTCTGGTTCTAAGATGCAGACTCCAGCACATGCTGATATCTCTTCCTTCCATACCAAACTAGAAGAGAAGAAGAAGAAGAATGAATAAGAGAGGGAGAAAGGAAGGAAGGAAAGAAAAAGTGAAAGGAAGGAAGGAAGAAGGAAACAGAAAGAAAGCAAGCAAGAAAGAATCTCAATAAGAGAAGAAACTTAGCGGGTGTGAAACTGTGCAGTGAGCCAAAATTTCAGCCACAAACTTAGGAGGCATCCATCCATCGTGGGTAAAGCCATCATAATTGGAAGTCATTATAAGCAGGAAATCTTTGGGGTCTTTACATCTGGAGCATGTCACAGCTGCTGTGCTGAGTCAAGTTAGCTATCATGAAAGAAAATGCTGTCCTTGCTATAGCCATGTCATGTTCCACAAGGAGAACTACATCATCCTCGCCAGAGTTCAAACTGGATCCCATGTAGGAGACTGCCAGAATTGTGTCACCAGAATAAATGTTCAAATAAATTTCACCAAGCCCATGGCAACGTGGTAAAAATTTGTCAACAAACTCAGCCCCCCACCTCACAAGAAAGAGAACTTATACCTGAGGAAAAAAAATTAATGTAATAGAAAGAATTTCAAAGAAATGAGTTAATGAAAGGATTAGTGGGGTTTTTTACTTTTTTTTTTTTTTTAACTGGTCAAGTGAGGCAGGGGGAGTGGAGAAGGAACAAAGGTATCTGTAACTGGCTTAATGAAAGGATTTCAAAGAATACTATAGGAGAACTGAAGCAGAGAATTTAATCTGATACATAAAATAAGAAAGTGGTTATGAAATAAGAATAAGTAGTAATAAAAATAATAAGCTAAAGGATTTAGAAATTAAAAAATATACTTGTTAAATTACACAATTTAATAAATAGACTGAACAACATGTTATACCTACTACAGAGTAAATTGATGAGCTGGACTATATTGCTGAGCAATTCTTCCGGAGTGCAGAACAGAGGTAATGAGATGTGAACTATGGGATTCCTTTGTCAAGGGATTTACCATCAAGTACTATCAGAAAAGTAAATTCAATAGGGGAAAAAAAATCCAAACTAGAAACATCAGAGTAAAATTTCAGAATATGAAGGATAAGAAGAAAAGCCTTTTATTCCTCTTCTTTTTCCTCTGCCTAATTGGTTTCTTTTCTTCCACTTCTTCTTCGGAAGCGGCACCCTGGCCAAAGACACAGGAGGCAATAGTGAGTCTACAGCTAGAAGGACTGGGGGGCCATGAGGCCAGCAATGGATTCAAGGAAGTAGCAGGGACAAAGTAGGCTTGGGGGCAGGGGAAAGAGAGGCCTTGAAGAGGTGAGAGTGGAGTTAATGGCCAAAGAGATAGCTGCCGTGGTCAAGAAATTAGGTACATACAGGAGGATTAAGGAAAGAAATAAATACAGTCATGTGCTGCATAAAATGTTTCAGTGACAAACCACATATACAAACACGGTCCCATAAGATTATAATGGAGCTGAAAAGTTCCTATCTCCTAGTGATATTGTAGCCATTGTAAGATCATTCTAGTGCAATGCATTATTCATATGTTTGTGGTGATGCTGGTTTAAACAAACCTACTCTGCTGCCAGTCATATAAAATGATAGTATATACAATTACGTACAGTATATACTACTTAATAGTAAGCAACTTACTGGTTCATGTATTTACTATACTACCCTTTTTATCACTATTTTAGAGTGTACTCCTTCCGTTTATTTATTTTTTAAGTTAATTTAAAACAGGCTCAGGCAGGTCCTTCAGGAGGTATTCTAGAAGAAGATATTGTTACTATAGGAGGTGACAGTTCCATGTGTGTTATTGCCCCTAAAAACCTTTCAGTGGGACAAGATGTGGAAATGGAAGACAGTGATATTGATATTCCTGACTCTTTAGGCCAAGGCTAGTATGCCAGTTTCTGTTTTAGTTTTTAATAAAAAAGTTTAAAAAGTAACCCCCCCAAAAAAAAAAATAAAACTAGAAAAAAGCTTATAGAATAAGGACATAAAGGAAAAAATAATTTTATACAGCTATACGATGTGTTTGTGTTTTAAGCCAAGTGTTATTACAAAAGAGCCAAAAAAAAAAGTTTAAAAATTTTAAAAGTTTACAAAGTAAAAAAGTTACAGTAAGCTAAGTTTGATTTATTATTGGAGAAAGAAAATATTTTTTATAAATATGGTGCAACCTAAGTGTCCAATGTTTATAAAGTCTACAATAGTGTACAGTAATGTCCTAGGCCTTCACCTTCATTCCCCACTCACTCACTGACTCACCCAGAGCAACTTCTAGTCCTACAAGCTCCCTTCCTGATAAATGGCCTATACAGGTGTGCCATTTTTTATCTTTTATATGATATTCTCACAGTACCTTTTCTATGTTTAGATATGTTTAGGTACACAAATACTTAACATTGTATTACAGTTGCCTATAGTATTCAGTACTATAAAATGCTGTACACGTTTGTAGCCTAGGAGCAACAAGCTGTATCATATAACACAGGTGTGTATCAGGCTATCTTATCCAGGTTTATGTAAGTACACTCTATGATGTTTGCACAATGATGAAATTGTTTAATGAAGCATTTCTCAGAATGTATTCCTGTTGTAAATTTATGCATGATTTGTCTATTAAGGATAATGAGAGTCCGATTTCTCAGTGCTAGAGAAGTGAGTTACAAATATGAAAAAGGGGGAAGGCTAGAAAGAGCCCTGGGCCATTAAATTGAAATTGGAGGTATCAGTGTAAATTCATGTTTATTTTTATATGTTTATATGGGTAGATACATAAATAGACATAGATGTGTATGTATATATGTATGCTTATGTGTATATGTATGTTTATGCACACATATATGTTTTCTAACTTCATCCCCTGTGAGGGTCTAGTAACAATGATATACTAAGAACTAACAATGAACATAAGTGAGTGCCTAGATTTTATTTTCAAACTTCCATATTCCACTAAAAAGAACTCAAGATCCTTGGGAAAACAGTTGATTTCAGGATGGGAGCAAGAAAAGGACAAAATGAGCCTGTATGCTAAAAATGTGAAGATAACAGGAGGGAAAAGAGCATCAAAGTATAACTTTTGAAAAGTTAAAAGCAGGATTTTCATGTCCTGCTTTACAGAAAGAACACATGTCAAAGATTTATAAAATGTTTATTTGTAAGCATTTAAATAAATGTTAGATATCTACTGGGTTAGATAATATTAAGAAAAATTACCTAAAACAGAAAAATAAGGCAACACATCCTTTCAATATCATAAAAGGACAAAAACCTACTCAAGGATTACTTAAGGCAAAATTCTGGAAAATTTTTCTGTAAAGATCTGGAGAGCACATATACATTTTTGGAATTTCATGCCGTAAGTTCTCTGTCACAAGTACTCAACTCTGCTGTTGTAGCACAAAAGAAACCAAAGGCAATACATAAACTAATACTCATGGTTTGGTGTGGCCCATAATTGTCCACATTTGCCCTGCATGCTATAGTTATGAACCCCTGATCCACAGAAATATACTTTGTTGGCTCATTGTTTATTATTGATGAAAGGTCCCAGATTTAATGAATTTACATATTAACTTATACATTTTCTTCTAGTAGAGATATAAATAATTTCTTTTGGTAGAAAACATAACCTCAAAAGTTATGGTTTGTTGCCCTGTAGAATATTAGCCAGTTTTGTATTTAAATTTTATTCTACCAGACTAAGTAAGAAAAAAAAGGGAGAAGACCCAAATAAATAAAATTAGCAATGAAAACAGAGACACTATAACTAATACTGAAGAAATCCAAAAGCTCATTAGAGACTACTATGAGCAACTATATGCCAATAATTTGGAAAACCTAGAAGAAAGGGATAAATCTGTAGACACATACAACCTACCAAGATTGAACCGGGAAGGAATCCATAAATTGAATAAATGAGTAACAACTAATGAGATAGAAACAGTTATAAAAAGTCTTGTGTCAAAGAAAAGCCCAGGACCCAGAATTCACTGTTGAATTCTACTAAGCATTCAAAGAAGAACTAACACTTGTCCTATTTAACCACTTCGGTGCAGCGCTGACGGCCCCCGAAACCTTGCCCACAGCCGGCACTCATATTCCGCACCATAGTTTGTGCCATGCATTGATGACGAATCGTTTTGCTCTTGTGTGATGAGGAAAGCTTTAAAGCACTGAAAGCTTGTTTTACTCTACAGGGAGCTTTATTTGTAAATCAGAATAGGTAACATATACATATATGTTTTCATTATGTTATTTTTAAATGTTCACAATTTTATTTTGATAAATGAAAAATTAGAAAAGTCATATCATGGCTGTCAGCTAAAGTCGCTGTGCGCGCTCATCTGTGGCTATCGACTATAGTCTACGCTGGTACTGAAGTGGTTAAACTATTCCAAAAAATTGAGGACAAGGAGGGAATACTCCCAACCTCATTCTATGAGGCCTGTATCAGCCTGATACCAAAACCAGACAAAGACACAACTAAAAAGAAAACTATAGGCCAATATGTCTGATGAACATAGATGTAAAAATCCTCAACAAAATACTAGCAAACAAAATTCAACAATATGTTAAAAAAATTATTCTTCATGATCAAGTGAGAGTCATTGCAGGGATGCAAGGATGGTTTAATGTATGCAAATCAATCAATGTGATACACCATATCAGCAGAACTAAGGACAAAAACCATATGATCATTTCAATTGATTATGAAAAAGCATTTGATTAAATTCAACATCCTTTCATGATACAAACTCTCAAAAAACTGAGTATACAAGGAACTTACCTCAACACAATAAAAGCCATGTCTGCTAGAGCCACAGATAGTATTGTACTGAATGGAGAAAAGTTGAATGCCTTTTCTCTAAGATCTGGAACAAAAAAGGATGCCCACTTTCACCACTGTTACTCAACATAGTACTAGAAGTTCTAGCTAGAGCAATCAGACAAGAGAAAGAAATAAAGAGTATCCAAATTGGAAAGGAAGAAGTCAAATTATTCTTGTTTTCAGATGATATGATCTTATATCTAGAGAAACCTAAAGAATCCACAAAAAAACTCACTTAGGATTGATCAACAAATTCAGTAAAGTTGCAGAATATTAAATCAACATAAATAAAATCAGTAGCACTTCTATGTCAACAGTGAACAATCTGAAAAAGAAACCAAGAAAGTAATCCCACTTACAATACCTATAAATAAAATAAAATACCTAGGAATAAACTTAACCAAATAAGTGAAAGATCTCTACAATGAAAACTATAAAACACTGATGAAAGAAATTGAAGAAGACACAAAAAAATAAAAAGATATTTCATGCTCATAGATTAGAAGAATCAATATTGTTAAAATGTCCATACTACCCAAAGCAATCTATAGGATTCAATATAATCTCCACCAAAATATCAATGATATTCTTCACAGAAATAAAAATAAAATCCTGCAATTTATATGGAACCACGAAAGATTCAGAATAGCTAAACAATCCTGACCAAAAAAAAAACAAATCTGAAGGAATCACATTATGTGACTTCAAATTATACTACAGAGCTGTAGGAATCAAAACAACATGACACTGGCATAAAAGCAGACACTTAAACCAATGAAACAAAATAGAGAACCCAGAAATAAATCTACACATCTATAGTGAAATTATCTTTGACAAAGCTTCCAAGAATATACAGTGGGGAAAGGATAGTCTCTCCAGTAAATGATGCTGGGAAAACTGGGTATGCATATGCAGAAGAATGAAATTAGACCCTTATCTCTTACTATATATGAAAATAAAATCAAAGTGGATTAAACACTTAAATATAACACCTGAAACTAAGAAACTACTAAAAGAAAACATTGAGGAAATGTTTCAGGACATTGGTCTGGGCAAGGACTTCTTGAGAAATACTCCCAAAGCACAGGTGACCAAAGCAAAACTGGACAAATGGGATCACATCAAGCTAAAAAGTTTCTGCACACCAAAGGAAACAATCAACAAATTGAAGAGACAACCCACAGAATGACAGAAAATATTTGCAAACTACCCATCTGACAAGGAATTAATAACTAGAATATATAAGGAGCTCCAACAACTCAATAGGAAAAAAAATCAAATAATCTTATTTAAAAAATAGGTAAAGGATCTCAATACACATTTTTCAAAAGAAGACATACAAATAGCCAACAGGTATATTAAAAAAATGCTCAACAATACTAATAATCAGAGCATGCAAATCAAAACTACAATGAGATATCATCTCACCCCAGATAAATGGCTTTTATCAAAAAGGTAATAACAAATGCTGGTGAGGATGCAGAGAAAGGGAAACCTTCATACACTGTTGGTAGGAATGTAAATTAATGCAACCACCATGGAGAACAGTATGTAGGTTCCTCAAAAAACTAAAAACAGAACTACCATATGACCCAGCAATCCCAATGCTGGATATATATCCAAAGGAGGGGAATTTGGTATACTGAAAATACATCTGCACTCCCAAGTTTATTGCCAAAGTGTCCATCAATAGATAAATGGATAAAGAAATCATGGTACATATACACAATGAAATATTATATAGCCACAAAAAAGAATGAAATCTTGCTATTTGCAACAACATGGATGGAACTGGAGAAGACTATATTAAGTGAAACAAGCCAAGCACAGAAAGACAAATCTCACATGTTCTCACTCATATATGGAAGCTAAACATTAAAACAATTGCTCTCATGAAGACAGACAGTAGAACAATGGTTACCAGAGGCTGGGAAGGGTAGCGGGGGCAGGGGAGGGGGGGAGGGGAGATAAAGTGGGGATGGTTAACAAGTACAAAAATAGAATTAGATAGTTAGATAGAATGAACAATATTTGATATCACAACGAAGTGACTATAATCGACAATAAGTTAGGGTATACTTTAAAATAACTAAAAAAGTGGAATTGGAACATTCCTAACGCAAAGTAATGATAAACGCCTGAGGTGATGGATACCCCAATTACCCTGATTTGATTAATTCACATTGCATGACTTCATCAAAACATCACACATACCCTATAAAGGTATACAATTACCCATAATAATGGGTAAGTATCCATAATAACTGAACATTAAAAATTAAAAAAATAAATTTTATTCTAACCCATATTATTAAATAGCATATGTGTAGCTCCTCAAATGTTGTTTGAATTTGTCTTAATATCTTACTGGTTTCCTCATTAATAAATACATTGAATAAAATCTTTCACGTAACCATTTTTTAATGAAAGTCATGATTTTACTTTCCTGAAAATTATATTTTAGCAATACAAAATGTCCTACATGAACAAGCAAAACAATGATGAATAGTATCATCATTTCTAATGAACAAAAATCTATAAATTAACATGTAACTTCATAGTGTCTAGTAAAGAGCAAATTTAAGCACTGGCATATTTCCTTATATCATTAAATAATCTACAGATAGTTCTTAGTATATCCCAGGATGACATGAAAGATATATTTTATTCCCTCTGCCTTATTTCCCAGTTTTGGAAGAAAATCTTAACAGGAGAGAAAAAAGAAGAAGACCCTTATTTTACGGAACATAAGAAAGGAAATGAGAAAAAAAGAAGTAAGAATCATAATTAATTGAAAATTCGAGATGAGAAGGTAGAAATAATTCTAAACTATCAGTAAAGTAAATATGAATGAGCAAAATTCCCAAAATATATTTAAGCTAACAAAAAAATTGTCATTAACATGAAACAGATCTTAAATAAAATAAAATGACATAAACAGGTTGAAAAAGAGTAGAAAAAAATCTACCAGGAAAATTCTAATAAAAAAGAAAGCTGATAATATCAGACAAAAAAAAAAAAAGAATAAGAGATGAAGAGAAATATTTCATTCATATAAAAGTCATGAAATGTTAAGCACCAATCAATGTAACATTAATCAGAAAGAAAAAAATTCAAAACTCCAAAGAGAAACTGACAACTGCAAAATTATGGTAGGACTCCTTAATAGTCCTGTCTCAGACAGCAGCAGACCAAGCGGATTCAAAATGAGTAAGTATGGACAATGTCTGAATAAGATAATTTAATGTTTGCTAACATACATAAATAAATACATACTTATGTATACATGTATATCAGTATTTATATTCATATATGTGTACATATATCTAAATATACACACTCTGAGAATAAATATTCTTTCTAATATAAATGAGAAATTTACAATAAATAACCATGTGCCACACACAAAGGAAGTTTCAATAAATTAACAAATTAAATTTAAAAAACAGATATTATGCACATAATGTTCACTGCCCACATGCAATAAAATTACATATATTGAACTAAGAGATAGCAAAAAATAAAGTAAAAACACATGAAATAATAAATGGAGCATTTATTTTTTGACTCTCAAAACTATCATTATTTGGGAGAACATTTTCACAATTGATGACATCTTAATTGAGGAAATATAAACTTTCTTACTCAGAATAGCAAAATCCAGAAAACTCAGAAAGTTTAAAGTAATTTTTAATTCATTTGGCAGCAAAATATAATCTGAACTAAAATCGTTTGTAGCAAAAGCTGATCTTAATTGACAAGAGGTCATTTAAAATCTTTGTTTATTCTATAGTGTGAATATTCAAATTGAATATTTTTAACTAAGCAGTGTTACCCCAGGTACCTCTGGAAGAGGTAACATAATAAATTCACATATGGCATATGAATTTATGTTATCATTGTAAAATTGAAACAGTTTTGAATTCTGAAATGCACCTCAGACCTCAAGTAGGTTGTATAATGAATTCTAGACCAGTAGTCTCTTTTTTGTATTCAGAACTCAAGAAAATAGGGTAATGAGGAGAGCTTTTTGGCTCCAATATCTCTTTCTCCGTCTCCTAAAATCTCTCACTCAAGTATTTGTCTGTGGTAAGACAACAATTTTATGACTATAATGATATGCAAACTTAAACTGCTTAGTTTTTTCTTCTCTTTCTTCCATGCAGAGAATGATGCAATGAAAATATTTTCCCTCGCCTAGAGGCAAGGTTTGAATATTAAGAAAAAGAACTAATATTTTGGCTGTTAATGATTCAGCCTCCAAGGGTAATGACCCATCAAGGTTTATTGTGAAAAGAACAGGAGAAGTGAGTTTGGCAGAAGAGACGGTGCCTGTGTTGGAAATCTGAATAGAGTGGGATGGATTTTCCTCCCTCCTACCCCATCTTTGGCTAAGAGGAAGTTAGGAAGAAGTGAATATATGAAAAGAGGTACCAGAAGGAGCCCCTGGAGCTTGCCAGCCCAAACAAGGCAGTAGAAGGCTTGTTGCCTGGGAACAAACAAGTGGGTGGGCCTAATTAAGGGCCACTGCCAAGAGCACTGTTCAATGCCTAGGTATTAAATGGAAGTTGAGAAAGCAGGAGCCTTCACTTGCATGAGAATGTCACTACCCCAGATGACCCTCTCATTAGCAACAAGAAAGGAGTTAATTAGAACCCAGTGCTTCATCTATGATTTTGGGCAGAGATGATACCTCCTGGGTTATAAGATTTTACTAAATTTTATCTGAATATCCTATGGAGAAAATCTCCCTGCTAATTATGACACTTTGAGCCTCCTCTAAGCCTACGATAAGAGAGATGAGATCCTGGCCATATAGTGTGGTAGTAACAATGGGGAAATCACTCCTTGCATTTCTGCTACAGGCAAAGGGGTACAGAACTGCACAGAATTCTATTTTTTAAGTGGTCTAAAAGACTGTCCTGAATCTGAATGATTTGTGAAGATATAATAGGTTATGCTTCTAGCTATTCCACCACTCTTTATTGATAGTTAGTAGCAATGTGGGCAGTTTGGGATACTGAACCAATCTATAAACTTTCAAATAAAGAGTAAAACAAGGAATCATGTTAAAAATGATTGCAGTGTATGCATCAGATGTAATGGAAAAGAGATTTTGGGTAAGCACTGTTTAAACAAACAATAAAACCTTGAGCAATCTTTGTAGTCTTATAAATCCATTTCCTATGTTGAGTGGATCTATTAATATATTTAAGCCTAGAGAAGGAAACAGACTCTTGTCTTTCCCACTTTCATGAATTATCATTCTGCCCATTCAAATTTGCCTAAATTCTAACCACACCTGAATTTATTTCTTCCTCGAGAGTTTCCAGAAATGACCAAGCCTACAGAAGCATTATGTTAGATGATAGTTTTCCAAAAAATAAAATAAAAACATGACTCTCATACAAATATGAAATTAATACATGCCAAAGATGGAATTTAACCTATTAAACAAGACTCATTACAATGGGTTCAAAGAGGGACTTGAAAGAAGACGAATTTATGAATTTGAAATATTGAAATGAATTTACAAAACTGGCTTTTCTGCAGGAGGAAAAGTGTTTTCCCTCCATCAGCAGAATTTCTTTGCATGTCTATAGACAAGAATTATTTGCACTGTTACCTGTCTTCTACAAGTTAGATTTATTTTATGCAGAGTTGTAAAATAGCTCAGTTAAAGACAAAACTGCATATCCCTACAGGTTTGTTAATCCCCAAAGGCTCTAGCATTGCATTGAATATATATATAGTAATCTCATTTACTTATTCCAAATTCTTAAATTTTCCCTAACAAATATCATTTGTATACAATCTTTAAATTGTCATAGCTACTTCTGCAATTCTATAAGTCAAGCTGAAGTTTATTTTTTAAAGAAAATGTTCATCATCCATGTGAATTATAATAAAATGTCAAAGTATCAATGACAGTGAGTAGGCAGAAATGATTATTTCCTATTCTGATACTTATAGTTTGCAAAAACTCAGACAAAGATAGAGAAAAATATTTTGTCAATCATTACTTTTAGAATAATGTTTAGTAAAAGAAACATCTTGAAAGTCATCAACAGCAATATCAATAAATATTTTTATATGTGCTATAATATTTTTGGATAGAGTTAAGATCAACAGAAGGATTCTGTCAATTCTCAATAAAGTTTACTTACAGAAAACAAGGCAAGTAGTTCAAACTTTATTAGAGACATTTTAAAGAGAACTGGGCCACTCAAATTGTCATTCCTTAAATTTTTTTATATTCTAATATAAAAATATAGTAAACTATATGTCAATGGTAGCTAATATATTAACTATGGATCAAAACATTAGTACAATAAAATGTTTTCTTTAATATATTACATATAACATATGTTGAGTTCCCTTATATATAACACAAAGAAACTCAGCCTGCTTTTGTAATTTTTAATTTATTACATCCCTATATAAATTTTATAGCATTGATTTATAATTTGTGGAGTTCTCCTTAGGATTTATTTAAGTGTTTTGGTCACAAATAAAACTCTAAGTTAAAACACCATAAAAGTATCTGATTTTTAAAAAATATTATTCACTGCTATGACAGAACTATATTGTAGCATAAAGTAGGGATTTCCTTGTCTATTTTTCCAGAGAAAGTTAGGGAAACTCTGCTTGCAGCTATTTCAGAAGTGCTTGTATCAATTCTAAATTGAGGGTAAAAAGTTAGATATACATATTAATCCCCAGAGCAATCAATTTACCTGGCATTATAATCTTCTAAAAAGCAAAACCTTTGTCTTGTTCACCTTTCATCCTGAATCGTTAACCACAGAGTAGTGAATCTAGTAAAACTGAATAAATATAATGAAACAATATTTGTTGAGGTGTTTTGAATCAACTCCTTTTAACTGGTATTGCTCAAATTTGAGTTATGAGTCTGCTCTTAGTACAGTATTTGGCATATAGAAAAGACATAAATGCAACTATTTCTAGTAGTAGTAGTATTCTTAATGATATTGTTGGAACACAATAATGTTATAGGTCACACTTTCTGGATCATCAAGGGATAATCAATTCATATTTAAGAGCATAGGTTTAAGTGTGCCCAGAATGGGTTTGAGTTTCACTGACTACCTGTATGACCTCTCAGTTTATTTATGTGTAAAACTCACTGTATAGGGCTGTTGAGAAGATTAAATGAAAAGTCACGTAAATTGCTCAACATATCACTTGGCACAAAGAAAGCGCTCAATTAATATAGGTTGCAGTCATCGAAGGAAGTTTTAGGGCTGATGATACCCAACACAAACTTTAAAAATTTGTAAATCATGGCTAATCACGTATATACCAACAGTGTACTAATCAGAGTTCTGATCAACCAGAACTTTCATTCCCCAACTTTGATGAATCACTGTATCTTATAATTCCACCATTTGTGAGAGTCTTCACATTTTCAAACCATTAATTTTGTATTCACCAAACAAAAAACAATATTGCCTTTACTATCTTATCAGATGAAATTATAGCAACACAGGTCAACAATTCCTTTGAAAAACACTTAGCGCCTGATGTCTTTTGGAATTCAGAATGTCTTGGCTTTAAGAAAGTTGTGTCTATCTTCTGCAACAACCCCAGGGGGGATCTAGTAGTAACTTTTAATCAAGCACATTAATAATTCTCCAATAATACATATGAATATTCACACAAAGCAGAATAAATAAAGCCTATAAGTTGTCACAGATCAGTTCTGGTCAAATATTGCCATATTGCCAGTAAATGAGTTTGCTACAATATGCACCAAAATTTTGTTTTCAGTATTTCAATTTTAGAATTGCAAATAAGGGATTGTAGACCTGATATAACAAACACTTAAATTGCATTTATGATGAGCCAGACATTTTTTAAATGCTTTACCTATCAACATATTGATCTGCAACAAGCCTATCAAGACTATCAGGTAGACATGATGATTATCTCCATCTTAAAAATGAGGAAACTGAGGCACAAAGAAGTTAAGTAATTTATCCAAAGTTATATACTTAATAAGGAATAGAATGAGGATTCTGTTCAGGAGCATAACCCTTAACCACCTTGCTATGTTGGTTCTCTGAAATCTAACTTACATCCTAATTATCTGTAAAGTTACACATTTAAAGGTTATCCTAAATAACAATTTCTAAATTCACCTGGCTCTCAGTCAGACTATAGAAAAATTTCCCTGCTTCGTATATACTCTTGCACTGTGAACAGAAATAAAAAACATTACTCAAAGTACCAATATGTACAATATTCACCAATATGTACCAATAACCATATTTGTTTTTCTCTGCCATGCTGGCAGTGAAGGAAATAGCAGGGGGTGAGAAATTGGTGGAGGAGGCAAGCAGAATGGAAAATAACATGTGAAAAGCAATCGAATCCCAAGTGGGTAGCCTTTTCTCATTCCCATGTGTTCATTTTTTATTTTGGAGAAACAAGGTGGCAAGTTATCTGGGCTTGACTAGAAGTCACATTGCATCGAGTCTCCTGGACCTCCTCTTGGGGAATTACATAAAAGTCACATTGGAATGCTAGTTATTGATTTAGAACATTTCTCACCTCTGATTCACTCAATGTATTAAATACAACTTGAAAAGCTTTACCAGAATTTTCTCTATCTTAAATTCAACTATAAACATACAATGTCTTACTGGAGGTCTCTATAGTAACTGTAGTCAATCATTACTTCTTTGAAAGCCAAGTGGTCAGCATTTTCCAAATTAGATTTCTATATAGATATATAGTAACCATACTTTGTCCACATATCTTCTGTTTAGGTGATTGGCTTTGCAGTGTAGGACATTACAGTTGAAAATGTATTTTTTTAATGAGATGTTTTCATTGTCAGTCAAAGACACAAAGTATTCATTGTGTCTTTTGCCATCCCAGATATAGTCAAATCTAGCCTGTGAAGGTTGAAAATCATTTTAATTATATGTCTCTGTTCCTGCTAGGAAACAATCTGCCTTATTTTATACTTTTCTTTTCCTATTCTCATTTCATGTCCTGGGCCCACAAGGTAATCACAGCTTTGGCTCTTGCATTTGAAAAACAAGTTTTGGAGATTAGATTTGATTCTCCTTGGTGAAAATGTTAGTTCACTGTAATATTGTATTTATGGTATCCACAGCACATACAGAAGGTAAGTAAGTCTAAGAATCAAAGAGTGCAAGAAGTTACTTAAAAGTTACTTAATTCTTAAAAAAAGAAAAGGAAAGGAAAGATAAAACCAAGTTAGTTGGATCCATTTTGAAAGATCTGAAAAACAAATGAGAATATAACGGAGCAGTAAGAGAACCACCTCCAGACCCCGGCCTTGGATACCACCAGGAAATATTTTTTTAAATGTAGCTTAAGATCAAATGGGCAAAAGTAGAAAAGGACAACTATATAGATGAAACTTTCAAATAACTCGGTAGCCCCTATTATCTCTCTCTGCAAGGGTAGAAGAGCCATTACTGCCTCTGTGGGAGAGTGAAATATTCTCCTCATTGCAGAATTGAACCAATCTCCCTCTCATATGGGTGATCACAGCAAGGGTAAGTACACTAAGTGAATCAGGGAAAGAGATTGCCGGCAGGGATGTCTGCAGACAAGGCGTGAAAGCTCTTTTGTGGGTTTTACCAGGGCAATCACATTAAGGTAAGAGAAACTTTCAATCAACTAGGAAGAAAAGGTTATTATCTTGGAAGTCCTCTTTTTCACCTGGTTACAACTCAACATTATAGGTTAAGAAGAAGCAAACTAGCATTTGAATACCACAGTGGGCTAGGCATCTTGATGAGTGCTTTGTTCGTGTTATCTCATTTGATGTTGTAATAAATTCTGTGACCTGCATGTCTTGTGCCCTCGTTATGCTGATGAGAGTAAAGCAGAGAAGCCAGGTAACTTGTCCACACCACTCTGCTATTAAGTCACAAGATGGGATTCAAACACAGGTCCGCCTAACTTCAAGGCATCTGCTCTTCCCACCGTGTTTGGGAAACTTCTGCTTCCCAAACAGATTCCATCCTTCTTGCCTCTCTTCTCAAAAATATCAACTCATCCCCCACTCCCTTATCAAAATCAGAAATTCTCCAAACTGGAATCGTTTCTCGGCCTTTTGGCTAAGATCAAGAGTGGAAATTCTCCAAACTGGAACAGCCCTGGTTTCCCGCAAATAGACATGCCTCTTATATTCACTATTTTCCTTGAACATTTTTGGATAATGCCATCTACAAAGACACTTTGGACTAGGAACCAGCAGGGTCAGGACAAAAGGACAAAAACTCTTTTAAAATATGATTTTTGAAACGGAGGGAGTGGGCACTGCTTTTTATTTGTAATACATGTGAATTCTAGCAGTTTGGGTTTAGGTCGATTCTAGGTCACCCCTCAAAGTGGCACCTGTCTATGCAGCTGCCCGAGAGCCTGGAGATGCATCTGGGCATGGGAACATGGAAATGGACGTTAAGCAGCCCTGAAGTCCTTTCCTTTACTTTCTTCACTGGTCTTTGTCACATGCTTTGACTTTACCAAACATGGAGGGAAAAAATTAAAATTAGTGTGGGGCAGGAAATTTGAAACTGCATATTAAATATGACTTTTCAAGCACTCCACAAGTCAACCAGACCCAAGCCACAGCAGAGTTTAATTTCATCTACACAGAAGTCCCACCATAGTTTGTGCAATTTAGGATATCTCCTTTTTGTCTACTAAAGCATGGAGGGCTGGAATCCAAGGAGAATTTCACGGACAGTATTTACGGATATCTCGTCCAAGTCATAAAGAGGAATAGTGAAATATTCTCCCCACTGAATACATCTCCAGAGATGAGAATTTTTTTAGACCTTCAGATTTGGTGTCTCTCCTGCTGCACTGAACAATCCTTTCTAGCTTTCTTTAACAGTGGGTAACAGCCAACTTAATTTTTTCATAAATTCTATATTACTCAACTTTGTTGATCTCTCAACCTTAGCACTTACTGACCAATGAAAGGAGACATAAAAGTGAGATATGCAAGGTGACCGATGAAAGGAGGAGACATAAATGCTGTCAGGCCAGTAAAATTGACTGCACCCTGAGATGGTGTTAACAGTTAAAGAATGTTTATTTAACCAATTCCCTTTGTTGGGATTTGACATTCATGAAGTAAACTTCCATTGATAATTTGACATCTCATGTTCACTTATCTCCACGGGGGGAATAGACTAGTCACGGACTATAGTTCTCTGGTTAGAGGGACAATTATATCTCCCATTACAAATTAATACATTGGCACTTGATTGCAGACATCAAACTTATGAGCTTAGTTTATATGAATCTGTCACTGAGAAAAGTATCCATTCTTGCGGGTTGACAAAAACTTCAGGGCTTCAAGCCTAGGCAAACTCAGGAGCAGATTTTTTGATAAATTCACCAAAGTAAGCTTCCTTGCAGAGTTCTGCGGGGTGTCTAGAAAGCCAGCTGCTGCCACCTCTAACAGACAGGGTCTGCCTTCACATTTCTATTGCTTCTGAGCAATGGTGTTAACCATAGCAGCCCATTAATTGCTGGCATCCTAGTCAGCCTCATGCTCAGAAATCTACCACAAACAGAACATATTCTTTACATCTAATTGGGAGTGGGAGGAGAATGTACTTGTGTTGTTTTCTCAGCCCACCTTATGTCAATTGTCACTTTTCATGAGAAAATAAATTAAATATGGGAAAGTCAATAATCACCACCCTTCCCTTGCCACCAAGCACAACAAACTAATCCATAAAAGATAACAATTTTAATAAAATATTTCAGACTTTACAGGCTCTTCTCAAGTTACCATACTTGCTTTTTGCCAGTTTTGATAAGGAAATACAAGATTTTTTTTCCCTGCACAATATTTTTCTGTCTTGAATGTCTGAAAGCAGACAGATTTGCAAATCCATCATCAATGTAGGATACTGTAAATATATTTTATTCATGTTTATTCATGTTATCTAGAGAATTGTTTGCTTTTCCTACTGTTTCTGGGGAAAAGTGAGAGCTCTCCTTTATAGGACTACCACAAACAATAGTAATGTAATTTCATGACAACCAACATGAAGAAGTACTTCTCAATCAGTTTCCAGATGTATTTTGAATTAAATCAACTGATATTTATTGAGCCTCTAATATGCATGCTCAGCCCAGAGGAATCCCCAAGTTTATATTCATGAAAATGTTACATTTGAAATAGATGTTATGTGTTTATTTGAAATTGTGTTGAGACAGAGACAGGTGGGGGTCTTCATTTGTTCTCATGTTGCTAGCATAAAAAGCTGGGGTTTTTTTCTGTGAAAAATGAAATAAGCCTCAGTTCTAACTATACAGTGGGCAAAGAGGCATTAAAACGTAACTCAAACATCTCAGCCACAGAAGTCTTGCACAGTCCTTTTGGTCACTAATAACCCTCGAAACAAATTAATCAAGGGAAACAAAATACACCTCCGTGCTTGCAACTATAAGCCACATCACCATATATAAGCCGCCCTATTCAAACTCATCAGTAAAATCTTGGTGAAAAGAAGGAGAAAAAAATGTTATGCAAATAATAAAGGATATGCATTATGAAAACATACAATTTCTTTTATTTCATATTAGCTTTTTAAACCAATATTGCTGTGCTTATTGTTTCTACAATGTAGGAGGTGATGTATCTTCTGAATGAGTGGGGCTACTAAGGAACCACAGATTCTTCGGTGTCCTTGGGAATGTGATGTTGCATTTTCAGGATGCCTTTGGGAAAAGGATGAGAGGATAAAATCTGATGACAAGATAAAATTGTGCTAGGTTTAGAGAATAAACTGTGCCAAGAGTTTCACTGTTCTGTTTCCCATGAGAAAGCTAAAGCCCCTCTGAGAACTAAAAGAAGCAATGTGGCTGATTTAGAACAATATTGAAGGTCCCACAGACTGAATTTAGATGGCTTAGATATATTTTTTTCTTGGTTTCTTTCTTTTTTTTTTTTTTTTTGGCATAGCATTTTTAATCTCCCTTCATCGACTTCATCTCCACTTCTATTTATCCAGCCTCTTTCATAAAGTCCCTCAGTAATTCCAAGCTGAACTTTCTTCTCTAGTCTCTGACTTAATATAGAGCAGGCATTTGTCATTAGCTATTCTATTTCTTCACTGCACTCTAACCTCCTTTTAGGGAATAATTTCTCCCTCTTTTTGGATGATCAGAATTGGAGAATAGTTGGAGGTGACTGCCTTGTCAGGCTCCCACCTCTAAGTACAGTCAAAGAGTGGGCGCGTGACCTCGCCTTAGCCCACTGAATGTTCCTGTCCCACACAGTGGATGGAGCAAGTGAGGAAAGAACAAAAGGAAAGGCTGGCAGTCATAGACAGTGGTGCCCGCAGAATCCTGATCAGCCTGCTCCAACCAGGCTATGGTCTGTGTTCCTACTTCCCTGCTTGTCACAGCTCCCTGGCACTTCCCCTTCCCAAGCCTGGCTCCTACCTAGCTCTCAACAGGTTTTGAGAGTGTCTGATACCTTTCAAATAACCTCCATGCTTGCTTAATTTAGTCAATGGACTTATGTTGCTTGCCACTAATATTCCTCACTAATATACTTTATAAGTTAGCACCTGCTCACAGATCGTCCCTAACTTTTGTACTTAAATTTCATATCACCATCAGGATTTTAATTCACATAGTTAATATTTAGCAAATACTGAAAATCTTAGGGTTTCAATAACATAAACTGAAGGTGAATTTATGAAATATGTTATACTCAAATAAATGAATTCAGTTTATGAGAGTATTTTCTTATTTGCAGATAATCACTTTTTTGTTACTTCAGAGGAAAGTTGTTAGAAAAATCTATTATCGCCTCTTTTTCATGATGACCAGCCTGATATCGTTCCAAAAGCATTTTGTTTTTGTAGTTAAAATCTAACTAATGTGCTTTAGTCAGTAAAGCTGTGCCTCAAAGAAAAAAACAAGTAATAGATGAAGAAACAGACACGATAGCAAAAGTAATTGGCCACAGGCCACATAGTTAGCCGTGGAATCATGACTAGAACAAGGATTACTTGATCTGCTGTTTATCGTACTTTCTACCAGAACAAGCTTCTTTCTTGTTCATTAAACGACTTTTTTTCAGAAACATTAAGACTAAACTATGAATCATATTCTCAGATAATATTAAAAGAGAATATAATATACATTCAAACAAGGAGCCCTAAGAGCAGTTACAGAGCACTCTAACAAAACAATAGAACTGCATCCGTCATTTTAGGATGCCATCCTGCAGAGCTAATGGAACACAGGAAATAATTCCCAAGAATATGCCAAAGAAAGTAATTTCCCATAAGAACCCAAGGAAATATACTGCTATAATGATGACTGCAATAACTGATATACTATTCATAAGCTTTCATTTATCATGAGCTTTATAGAGTTATTTCCATACTGAACAGAATTTTTTTTTTCTCAGTTTCTTCCATGAGACAGCTGCAATACTTAATGTTCCAGGATTAACTAAAAGGTATCATGTTGGATTCGGAGTGACTATTTGCATAAGTGTAACAGGTAGAATTTAAGGATTGTGCTTAGAGGTCCGTAATTCATATTAGAGAAGAAGACAAGAACATTGTTCCAAGAGGGCTAAGCACACGTCTCTTTCAGGCTGCGCATTCTTTAACGTGGTTGTGGAAGAACAGTGTTCTAATGAGAGATGATGCATACTGCTCCTGGCAGAGATTTCCATCTCTGGAGCTTAAAGCTGTGTCTAAAAGGAAAGGTGTCCTATTCTGGGTTTTAAATCATAAATATCAAAGAGCAGAACTTGTGGCTGCCATGCTTTCAGTATTTCCTACACATTTTTCTAGATGCTACCAGATTAATAGTTGCTACACATTCTCTGTATGTTAGCAGATTAACAGATTTCTCTTGGCATGATTAACATGAACTATTTATAACAACATTTGGACCTATTATCCAATCTTTTAGCAAATATATATATATATATATAAATATATCATCCAGACCCTAGATGCCAATCACAACCACTTAACTATGTCGGCATGTGTGTTAGACAAGGATTTAATCCTTGGGTATGAAGAGCTAAGTGAGGTGAAAATTGGAATGGCATTAATGAATTTTTTATATCTCGTTATAATAGTAGAAATTAGGTCATAATGTGAGACACTTTAATAGTTTTTCTACCCCTGAGACCAGAATTATTTAGGATTATACAATATGTGTGATCCATTAAATAAAATTGAGTTAACAAATCCTGAGCCCTACAAGGATAGTAGGGTCAAGAAAATGCTTAACATTTTTTGAGGAAATCAAAGTTACCATTTTGATTTTACCATGGCCCACAAAACCTCGATCTCTGCCCACTTTGTCAGAAATATCTTCTATCACCACCTGCCGCACCTCACTAACCAAACTTCATCCACACAGGCCTTTTTGCTCGGTCTAACCTTGGGGCATTGACACTTTTGCCCTAGAGTTTGGAATGAGTGGCTCTTTCTCCTTATGAAGCTCTCAACCCAAAGAAGCCCTCCTAGACCACCACAACAAAAGAAGCTTCTTACCCACTGCTGTCTTCATAGTTACTTTCTACTCATTACTCTGCTTTATAGCATGAACAAACAAAAATATCCCACTTATTTGTAATCAGTTTGTTCCTAGCTGGATCCCTGTGGAGGAACAAACATCAAACAATTTTATTTTTTCCAATCATTACCTTCAACCTTGCACTGTGCAATTTTCATTTCCTGCCTCTTAACAATAACTCAGGCAGCTCTCAAAGCTGTTGAGTCATTCTAGTTATTAAAAATCCAGTCTCGTACATTTTTAAACCTCATTCTCTTTTTCAAGATGTTTCTTCCCAATATCCCCCCTTCATACCTCTTCCCCATTCCTCCCAAAATCAGAGCTTCTGAAAAATGGAGAAAATTATGAAAGATAACAGAGATCTTAAGTAACTGGCTGCCTGTCAGTGGTTCTTCCTGGGTTATGAAGGCTTCTCTGGGTAAGGCCAGCTGGTCTTTGATGTTCTCTTGCAGCAAGCCTCCAACTGCTTGTTCGTCAGAGGACCCTGAAGGGATCCCTGTGGGATCTCTGACACATAAAATCCCACTCTGGATTGCTCCCTGTGACTCCGTAACGGTGGTTGTCCTGGTACCTACAAAGCTCTTGGTGTCAAGATTTATTCGCCAAGTGAGATACCAGGAGGTCAGCTGCAGTCCTTCTGCCACTTACAGTGTCTACGTGAAGTGGGGAACTCTCATATCCTTGCCATGCACTGCCTCTCTCTGCTATGTCATGTGTTTCAGACTTTTTTTCCTCTATGTTGAAATAGAGGCAGCTTTGCAAGCACATGCATAAGCAGATGACCCTATGGAAAAGGAGCTGCAGTCTCACTTTCTTGCAGAGCCCCCCAGTCATGGTGGGTGACTTTCCTGCAGCTCCCCTCATCAGGGTTAACAAATGCCCACTTAAATTTTAGGGGGCATCTCCCCAACTCCATGAAGTGGAAAAGAAGCAAGTGCCAAGCACTCCACTTTGGGCAGCTGAGTCTTTCTCTCTCCCCATCCCCTCTCTCATCTGCTCTAGCAGAGACTGAATGGAGGTGCAGAACAGGAGCTGGCCTGAAGTCTGAGAGAACTAGTTAAGCAACCATAAGCTTTGAGGGGATATCTGTCCCCAATTCTTTGTTGCTGTCTTTGGAATAATGGAGTTGAAGGAAAGTTGCGGTTTGAGGATTTTATTACTACGCAGGACTCAAAACAAGAAAAGGAGGTCCCGGGTCTCTAGTAGTGACTAGACCAGTGCTTCTGTAACACGCTAGTGACCAAACTGGAACTAGAATCAGGGAGGTTATTGTTGTTATTTTTCCTTTCCCTTTCTTTCCTTTTCTTTGCTTCTTTTCAATTCTTTTCCTTTCCTCCTCTTCCCCCTCTTCCTCCATCTCCTCCTCCTCCTCTCACTCTTCTTCCTTCCTTCCCATTTTCCCTTGTCCCTCTTTTCTTTCCTCCCTGCTACCTTCCTCCTTGCTTTTCTTTCCTTCTTTTTCTTTTCTTACTTAAGCACACAACCAAAAAAATTGCAATACCCCATATTCATATATGGAGTAAACAGAGGAGATTATATTAATTTAAGCTGAAATTTCAAAATGTTGGGAAACCAAAACAGCAAATCGACTAGTTCAGAGGTGACTTTTGATAGAAAACTGAGCTTCAGAGGACTTTAAGTTAAGCAAACAGTAATACAGCTATATATATATATATATATATATATATATAAAGAATCTGGTGTTGGGCATATCTTTAATACCAAAAGGCTCCCTAGTCATGTACTTGTCTTTTCACCCAAACTTTTAAGAAGAGGATTGTATGTCTTTAATTCCTTATCCTCTTTTTCTTAATACTCAGAAGATTCTCCTATCAAATTCACCCTAGGGAAAGAGACAGATATTGAGCAATGTCTCCCTCAGTTCACTTGAGGACTTTCCTACATGCCCTTCTGAATTTTTTTCTGTGGTTCTGTAAGTAATTCCTGATCAATTGCACCTAAAAAGGTGGTGTATTCAGAATCAGTTCTGACAGAGAAAGCCAGGGGACTTGCCCAGGAGCCGCCAGGCAGAGCAGGCACACTACTGTCACTGAGTTTGCTTGATCATTTGAGGTGGCTCTAAGAGGGAGGGGCTAAAAATAATGGAGTGGATGGCAAGTCCGCCCCCGCAAAGAGACCCCCTTTCACCGTCATAGAACTTGAGTTTCCAAAACAACCCTTTCTTAAAATGTTTCCTCCCTCTTTCCTTTATTGTCCCCAACACTGTAGAAGTCATTACCCTAGCCCACATGAAGCAACCCCGAAACCCATAGACAATTGCCGCACTTGTAACGAATGCTCTCTGAATCCTATTTCCCACTCACTCCATCCAGGAAACCACCAGGGTGTGTAGTTTCTCCCCCCAAAGTAGTTCTCACATCTGTCCCGCTACTTTCCCATCATCCAGCCAGTCCAGCTCATTTGTGGGGAAAGAATTGCACTTCAGTGGGAAAAAGTAGGTATTATTTAGACCATACACTTCCAGGGAGCTGATTCTTGCCCTTCATTGTCCTTGAACTATTCTACAGCTCTGTAACCGTTAGCAATACACAATAATTTCTGTCTAAAAAAGGTATAAATTCTATCTGGCAGAAAATCAGTTCCTCCCTTCCCACCTGCCCCCATGAGGCCTGTTGAACCTCCAGTTGCACCTCCAGTTGCACATTTATTTAAATATTCTTGATTTACAATTTTTTAAAATTCTCTGTTGAACTTATTGTAACATCTCACCTGTTTCCTCCTGAGTTAAAGAAGATCTTTAATTGCATTTGTGTTCAGTTCAAGAAAAAAAAAAGAAAGAAAGAAAAAAGAAAATCTTTAACATATCCTCCTTTTTTTTTTTTTTTTTTTTTGAGACAAGGTCTCACTCTGTTGCCCAGGCTAGTGTGCAGTGGCATTATCGTAGCTCATAGCAACCTCAAACTCCTGAGCTCAAGTGGTCCTCCTGCCTCAGCCTCCCAAGGAGCTATGACTACACACATGCATCACCATGCCAAGCTAATTTTTTTCTTTTTTGAGAGATGGGGTCTTGCTATGTTTCTCAGGTTGGTCTCAAACTCCTGGCCTCAAGCCATTCTCCCACCTCAGCCTCCCGAAGTGCCATATGTTCATTTTAATTTTAGTTTAAAAGTTATGATTTTAACTTTTTAAAAAAGAATTCTTAACATATTCAAAAATGACACACGCCACTTCTTAACATTCAAGGTCATCAGTAATATGTTCCCTTTGTCTATCCTACTCCCCATGTAAACTCTTTGATACTGTAACAGTCTTTTATTCTCTGAGTGTGTATATATATATATATCAGTTTGGCTTTTGGTTTATTTTTTTCTGGCTCTTACCCAAGATTATTCAACTCCTCATGTCTTGTCTAACTCCATAGCCAGACCCAGGGACAAGTGGGTACATCAGATCACTGTGACAGTCTTAATTTCATAGTCAAGAAAGCATCTCATGTACATCTAAGTCTGGTCGTACACAGTCAGCAAGTCATTCTTCATTGATGACAGCAATATTTGGAAATCTGGTTTTATGGTGTAAACATTTGAAGATCTCTCTGAAAATATAATGGGGATCAATTTCTGTTGTGTGACAAATAATAAAAAATCTTGTTTGTTAGCCTTTTTTGTTTGTTTATTTGTCTGCATATTTGTGAGCTCAACTCCATCAAGAAAACATTTTACACTCACCGTAAAGTAAAATGTCCCTTTGAGATCTGCACTTGTGACTTTTATGGTTCTGTATTTACTGTTGACTTACGATTAAGGTTGTAGAACTAAAACTTCAGGCTCTCCGTCTCAGTAACTCTGTGTATCTGTAACTGAGAAGTACCTTTACCTCTATTTGTGTCAGTTTGACATTTTTCCACGTTAAGTACACAAAAAAATTTAAATTACAACGCCTCTCAAATCTAAATAGCACCACTTTAATTGATGCACAGAGAAAAACAAGCACTTATATAGTCGTGCTTGGGAATACTCTAGTATTCCTAAATTTCCCAAGAAATAAGGAAATTGAACATCTAAAGCTGGGCTTAAAAAATTCTTATGGAAATCTCAAGCTCAGAAGCAGATTTGTATAAAAACACAAGTTCACACTATAAAGGTGGATCTTTTACATACTAGACTTATTTGATAACTTCTGGGTTGAAAACAGCTATATGATTCTTCCCTAGTTTCATCAACGTGGTTGAATTGTTTTTCTATTGCTGCATATAACAACATTACCACGAACTCCTCGGTGTAAAGCAACAAACACTGATTAACTCACAGTTTCTGTTGATCAATCAAAGCTCAGTTTATTAGACCTTCTACAGTAAGGGAGAAAACCACCTCGAAAGATCCAAGTATTGCCTCAAAATAAGAAGTAAGAGGAGGATATTTATAGAGCTTGGGGATCTAGGCTTAAGTTTTTTAAGGCAGGTTTGTCGAGACAGGAAACTAATTGAGCTGGAAGGCAGTTCATGATATAAGAGTTTAGGATTCGGAGACATAGGAAGGCCAAATTATTGACATGAGTCAGGATACGTGAATTTTTTTGTAGGAGAGCTATTTGGTCGGATGAACAAACTATATAGATTAAGTTGTTTTTCAGGAATATCCTGAAGCAAACAGTGAAGTTATTTATTGGCTTATAGATTTATACTTCTGGGCAATAATTTCCTAGAACAAATAGTTAAGTTAAATTCACATTGGGGATCTGAGTTCTCAGTGCCAATCATTAAGTTATGTGACTACAAATGGTCTAAGTTGTTAAATTATAATACTGATAAGTGATTTTCTAAGTTGTAGTTTGTCAACTTAACCAAGACCTTTAAAACTTTGGTATATTCTTAAGTTATTTAATAGATAACTTTGAACACCTAGATCATTTTTAAGGGAAATATAATGCTCAAATTTGATCACCTAACATAATTTTAATAAATACACTTTGTTTCTTATAGTGGATATATCTGTTGTTCATGCTAATAATTGTGTTTACTTTGCTTATTTAAAAAGGTGAAAAATAGATGTGTGTGATTCTCAGGGACTATATGAGTATATTCATGAGTTTTGTTAATTTGCTAAGCTAGGTGTAATAGATACCTCTACACTCCCTTCCAGTTTTCTCTATAAAATAGAATAGCTAATTTGACTGAAAGTTGGAATTCATACCTAATCAAAGACAACACTAAAACAACAGTACTAGAAAAGTATGACTGGATGCAAGATAATGAAATTGTTTTTGTCTAAAAGATCTGCTTCTTCTACAATGTGAAAAAGAATAATATAAGGCAAATTTTGAATAGATATAGAAAGTTATAAGTGTGCAGGAAAGATTTATTTGCCTCACTGCAAATAATGAGTTGAAAAAGAAGCAATGAAATGTATTCAAATTTTGACAAAGTTCACTCCATTTTGATGGGTTTATCTGTAAGAGAATTTTAAAAATAAGGCAGGGAGCTCATAAAGACTTTACTGTTAACTATTATATTAATGCAAAATTAGAGTTTGGTTTTCTATATACTAAAATGACAGCTTATCTCAAACTGTTTGGCCTGCTCTTAACAAGGTGTAGTAAAAGTTTGTTTCTTTATATTCTATGTGATCTGCCTACATGTCAGAAATTCTGTATCCCATCAAAACAGTTTTCTGTGTTTTGTGCTGACTTTGTCAAGTCCTTGCTTATTAAACAGAAAAAACTGAAAGTTCCTCACTTTTGAAAGAGCTAAGCCTCCTTTCTTTCTTGTTATTTAAAATATTATATTGTCATTTTGATTAATAGGTATTGAATTTATCATTTCTCAGGAACATCTGATTTTATGGTAATAGGTGATCTAACGTATTCTGATAACCCAGTTACATCCTAGATTCAGAAAAATAAAAGTTTCAGGATCATCTTCACCCATAAAACTATCTTCAAAATTTGCCATGAGACTCCTGGAAAATCATGAAGATTTGGTTTTTTGCCTTATAAAAATGGGATGCCCCAAATTTTCTTGATATGTTTTGTTTTCTTAATTAGCTCAACACTATTGTAAGAATTGATCAAAAGAGTGGTCAAATTAGAGGATAATTTATTAGAGGATTTATTAGAGGATAATTTATTTAGAGGATAATCTATTTATTAGGGGATAATTTATTAGAGGATAAGATATTACACATATGTATTAAATATTTCTGAGATTGTACTCATTACAGAATGAATTGGAAGGCCCTGGAAATTTCTCTGCTCTCACTCCCAGGAAGAATACTGATAAAAATCTTATTAAAAAATTATGTATTGTACCCCAACAGAGAATTTTACTGTCTTCAATTTTGATATTGTTGGCTACCGTAAATCAACCGTAATCATTTAGTCTCACTGACAGATGATTTCTGTTATCTTCTGATGCTTGCCAAAAAGCTCATGAGTTAAGATTTTTGTCTTCAACAAAGCAGGACAGTTTCCAATTACTTCTAATGAATATTATAAGCAGTTTTTATAATTTGAAAAAATAAAATTCAGCCTGAGAAGAAAAAAAAAACAAAGAAGGACAATCTCAGAATTTCATGGAAAGGACTATGCCAGGTAATTTTAATTATTGATATTTCAATTAATAGGTTCATGAGTAACAGCTTTGGAGCATAAAGATAACATTGCTTGTGCAATTAGCAGATGATAGTGGGAACTACATTGGGATTTCCAAGACTCATTTTAGTACGGAAGCAGATGATGTCCTGACAGCAGCCTGATGACCCAAGACACAGTAGAACAAGAAATTAACACATAAAACTAAATCCATGTGAGATATTTAATTATAGTTACTTGGTATGAAATACTGTTGGCAAGTATTCATTGTCTATTTTCTGATGAGTATATGGTGAAGCCCATTCTTTTATTTTGTAGTTTTTTTCAACTTTCTAATTATCAACATCAAATGAAACATTTTAAAAATGGCTTTAAACTCTCAAAGCTCCCTTCAGAATTTAGAACCAAATATCTTTACTGAGTTTCCATACCTTCATGCAAATAAAGGCCCTTCCACAGTCAGTAAGAAGCTGTCTTCCTTTTCACCAGGCATCAAATTCTTATAAAAAATAATATGTTGCATGCAATAGAGAATTTTACTGTCTTCAATTCTGACTTCATCATACGGGGTCTTGCCTGCAGTTATATTGGAGAATAAATAACATTTAGTCGGATATGGAAAGCCCATTGTTAAGGAGCAAAGTGTTAAAAGCACTTTCACCCAAGAAAACTGACCTGTTTAATGGTTAATTGGGCCAAGAACCTCACAGTGTTTGGAGACTTCAAGTAGAAAGGAATTCACCAGAATCTATAAGTAATGACAGTGAAATCTTGGTAGATAGATTTTTTGAGGGGCTGAGTTTCCTAGTCTTGGGATAGAAGAAAAAATAACAGAGGTTTTTAAATTATAGAATCCTATATTCCTTAATGAAATTACCTAGCAGAATTTAATTCCTCAGCCTCTGTAGTTGCTCAATACTGAACGTTCAAGGAAGCATATAAGGTTAGTTAATAACTTTTGCTGAACATTGTAAATGATCAAGCCAAAACATAATGAAACTAGTCTTGTGTCTGTGTGTGATCAAGAATAATCTCTAGAGGTTATTTATGATCAAAAGAGGGGACCATTAAATAAAATTGTCTAAAACTTGGAAATAAGACAAAAAGTAACATTGGCAAAAAGGTGGGACCTTTAATGTCATACTAGGTAGTTTTGTTTTGTTTTGTTTACCAGGCTGATCCAAGGATGGTTTAATTATCTAAGGGAATTTGTCTGCATTTGACTTGGCTATTTTCTGTTAATTAAACGTCAGATCTCTTTGATATATGTGTTTACTTGTAGAGAGCAGATTAAAGATCAACTACTTGTGAATTTACCAGTGACAATGAAGTTTGAAGGAGGAAAGAAAGAATTTTTTATTTAGCATCACCCAAGTGTCAAGAACTATATGTTACTCTTTTAGTCATAAAAACAACCTTGAGTGATAGGTGTGATTATCCTCATTTTATAAGAAAGAAAGTTGAAGTTCAACAGGTAAAATGATTTGCCACATTATTTAGCTAGTAAATGGTAGAACCAGGTGTCAAATCCCAAATGTTCTTCTTTTAAAGCCTACGCTCTTTTTACTACATTATTCTACCCCCATAGTAAAAACTTTTTTTCTGATGACTACAAAGTTATACCTGCCACTTCTGCAAACTGAAAATGATATCTAAATGTCACACACACAAAAATATGCTAGTTAGAAAGACAGAATTTCATGATGGGAAATGTGAGTATATGTTCTGTGCTCATAGAGTAAAAGATCTATGAGTCATCTCTTGCAACCCACTAAGTGTTTAGTTGAAGATTGCTCTTTATCATCTAGCTAGATGGCAATTAGAATCCATGAGAGACAAAGTATCCCTTAGGAAAAACTGGCTAAAGAATAAATCTTTTAAAGTGCTTTACAGACATTACCTAATACATTTTCACACATCCCTGTAAGCTACACAGCCCTACACAAAAAGCAATCCTAATTTGTTTACAGACGTTCAAAGGTGACATAGAGTAAAGTGGAAGGGTAAGATGCTGCTAACAGCATTAGACTTACCTGAGGCCTAGGGCAGTTTGGGCCATTTCAGCTGAAACACCACTAAGTTAATTAACCTCTATTGTTTTCCTTAACCTGTTTAATGAAAATGTCAGTAGTATTTGGGCCATGTGGCTGTGAAACCAGGCAGATCATTTAGAATTTTCTTTTCCCCTTCAAATTGCCCCACTCTGATCTGATCAAGTTAATACTCTTTGCTTTAGAAACAATGGGAGATATTCGTATTCCCGGGCCATAAGGGACACGGGACCTTTTAAAAAGCAGTGAACTGTGGATTTCCAGCTAATTTAAACCAACTGTTCTAGGAAAGGAGAATTTGTCTTAGCCTTTGAGGAAGACCCAGGGCAAAATAATTGTTATGATTACCATTCTTTCCTCTCTCCCAATTTTTTTCAAACTCACTGGTGCAAAATGTTGATTTCACTTGAAAAAGTGAGCAACTTGGGAATGGAGTGGGGAATATGCTTTTTGTATTTTTGTTTGGGGGAAAAGGGTAGTAAGGATGGTGGGGTAGGGCTGAGTTTCATATAGGACAATTTAATAGGCATTGCATTTTCTAGGTTTTAACCTTAAATATACTTTAAGCAAGAATAAACTGGAGAAATATTATGATAATCTTGTTTATACTCCAGTCTTTCCCATGTTGGTTAATGGTCCCTAAAACCACCAGTTGCTCAAGCCAGAAACAAAAGTTACGCTTGATTGTTTCTCTCGTGCAATCTATCAGCAATTCTGTCAATTTGACTTCTAAAATGTGTCTCCAATCTGTCCACTTTTCTCTCATCTCCTCTGTTTCCACTTTTGCCCACGCCATTAAAACTAATCAGGCCGCCAGCATAGGGAGTGAAGAGTTTTCTCAGAAGACTATTTGGTAAATACTACAATTGGTAGCTGAAGGAAACAAGATAGAAGAGAAGCTAAAAAGGTGAGAAAAACAAAACACACTTGGGATAAGAAGACAATTTAGACAGAAAGGACCAGAGACCTCAAGTGCTTCCAGTATGAAGACAAATAAGATGTGTGTGAATACAGAGTGAATTTGGGATGTGTTCCTTAAAGACTATTTTATCATGTGTGAAACTTTTACTTTGTAAACTATATACAACTTCCAAGTGATTATTGAGAGGATTTCTGTATCATTTTTTTTTCAAGGTGCAAACTTCCAGATTAAAAATTTATGTTTTGACATAAAATAATTGAGGAATACTTTAGAATTTATGTTTTTCCCTTTGTATCATCTTTTAAATAATCGAGCAAATACCAACTGGATATTTGGTTTTTGTTTGGTTTTGTTTGGTTTGGTTTGGGGCACGCTTGACTTGATCAAAGGATTCTAAAGTTAATGCTCAAATTCATTGTGATAAAAATAAGTACTTTTCAGTCTTAAAAGAAGAAATTGTTTCCTTGTCTAGACAAGCAAAAATTGAGTTTGAAAAATATTTCTGTCCCCTATGGTCTCTTAAAAATTCTAAGAAAAAAAGTGTCTCAATTTTCTTCAGTATTCTTCATCAAGTGATCTTTAATCTGAATTTAAGAAATCTTAATACTTACTAAATTCAAGGCATATCATCTATTAAAAGATCCTTTTTTACTTAATTTTTTTTTTTTTTGAGACAGTCTGGCTCTGTTGCCCAGGCTAGAGTGCTGTGGCGTCAGCCTAGCTCACAGCAACCTCACATTCCTGGGCTCAAGCGATCCTCCCGTCTCAGCCTCTGGTAGCTGGGACTACAGGCATGTGCCACCATGCCCGGCTAATTTTTTCTATATATATTAGTTGGCCAATTAATTTCTTTCTATTTATACTAGAGACGGGGGTCTCGCTGTTGCTCAGGCTCGTCTCGAACTCCTGAGCTCTAACAATCCGTCCACTTTGGCCTCCCAGAGTGCTAGGATTACAGGCATGAGCCAACACTCCCGGCCTAAAAGACCATTTTTGAAAGATGATATAATCATGGCTTTTATACAGATATAAATGAACATGTATCAAAACTTTTATTTAGCTCATTAATTAATGAGGGAACCAGTAAGATGTTAAAACTAGTTCAAAAGAAAATTTGAAGAATCACACATATATGGGTTAGCAGAAATGGTGAAATAAATTTGCTTAATAGATGTAAAACTTCAAATGTGTTCAATATCCACAGGGAAATAATCAACTGACTCCAAAATGAGAGGCAATTTGCATCTGTATGAGTAAGAATCATTTGCATTACTGTAAGTATTAGATAATATACTATAATTATGTAATATAGTTATTTTGCATTGCTATAAGGGTAATAAAAGGTACACAGGCCCCATATAATCAGATAATCTGAAAAATGCCCAGTTTTCCACTGATGACAACAACAATATTTTTGTTCATTTCTATGTCTCTCCCAAGTTTTCCCTACAAATATTACAAAAAGGATTAAGTCCCTGTACCCTAATGCATAAAGTTTGGAAGGAAGAAAATGAGGAAGAGGAAAATAAACTAAATAACTAAATAGCTTATAAGGTGTAATATCACAAATAACAAAACTGATAATTTCCCAATTACATACATTATGCAAGTAAGGAAGGTGTCTGTTCTGATTGGATGGTGCCTGTGATGAATGCATACTTAAGCATGGATAGAAAAAAAGTGCTATGAGAAATTAGAAGAGGAAACGATTTGTATTCCCATGAGGATCTATGGGCACAAGTTCATGGCATGGGCAAAATGCAGCAGGTCTTTAAAAGAGAATGATTTTAACACATTGCCACACTAGAAAAAAAAATTCTTCCCTGGGGCCAAAGTGTTACTGTTTTCTGTGTGTGAGTTATATGCAATGCAATCCACGTTTTTAGAATTAAATTGTCAATATTAATTGTAACACTAAGAACATCAACAAGTAAAATTTTCATGAATAAACTTTGAGGTTTTGCTTCAGGAGGTCCCAGGCTCAAAACTAGCCTGAGTTAAATACAACTCACATGGCAGTCAATGTGTTAAATAAGTAGAATAAGAGATGTAGGGGGAAATAGTTCAAGCTAAGGGAATGGTAAGAGAAAAACCACAGATATATAATGTTCCTGGCTTGTAATTCAGCATGGTTAGATGAAATGAGAGCTAAGAGAGAAAAGGGAGATTTAGGCCAAATTATAATCTTAAACATGTTGAGAGGTTGGTTATTTATTTTGTTTCAATAAAGAACCACCAAAGCTTTTAAGCAGGGAAGTGACAAGATCAAATATTAGTCTTAGACACATAATTCTAGCAGCAATTGGGAAAAAAAGTGAGAAATTAGAGGCCAGTAGAAGCCTATTACAATGGTCAGGTTGGAGCCTGAACCAAAACATTCTGGGGAGAAAGAAAAGCACTGAGGAAGGCAGGGTGTAAAGGATATGGTGATTCATTAGATAAATGAATCACAGCCAACTTTTTGACTGTGTACTCATATGTTAAAAAATTTGAGCCTGTACTCCTCTAATGTATGCATATTTATTTAGCTATAAATTATGTGCTAATATCAGACATATAATTTGAAGCATTCACAAATGCTCACAAACTTTTTGTTCTCAAAGAGTAGAGATTTAATTTATGTTTTGGGTGCTTCATTTCTAAATGTCTTGCTAATTCTGATGACTTTATATCAGCAGTAACTCTCATTTCAAAGCACTATACATTTACAGCAAGATCCATCATTAACAATGAGTGGATGTATATTCTTATTTCAAAGTCTTGACAATTTCTTATTTTTTTGCTGATTTCTTGCAGATGTAAGTGGCCATCAAATATATGTCATATGTGTGATATATACACATACATGCATTTTTTTTACCGTATAATTGATAAAGAACTTATGTCAGGAGTAGCAGATTCCATTCTGTATATTCTTCTTGTTTGCTAGTATTTGTATGGTTAGAATTATCTTCAATCACAGCTCCCTCAGGGGAATTTTTAAAGTCCCTTTCCATTTTGTGAGTTTAAGTGAAAGTAGGTAATATAATCTGTTAATTCATTTGGTGGGCTTGTAAGCACAATTTGCTGAAAGTGAACAAATAAGCGAGCCATTGTCAATCTCTCCACAAGTAAGAATACCCTCTGTCCCCTTAGGATTCCTCTCCAAGTGTACTTGACATGACTGTACATATAGACCAAGGTAGTGTACTAAAGGTAGTCTTTATATTAAATATTAATAAAGCCTTATTTTATTGTAGTTAGGAATTAACTATAAATAGAAGTTTTAGTACTTTGTTCCACCTATCCAGCATCTTGTCTCGTGACTACCGACTACCCTCCTCCTTTGAAAACCTATACTTTAGATAAGGTAGAGGAGAAAGAAGATGAGTCAAAGATTAGCTGGAAGGATTTGAAAGATAGTGGCAGTGCCAATGAACTAAACATAACAAAACGAATGGTTTTGGAAAGAAAATAAAACTTGTTTCCAACACATCGAGTCTGAGGTACTAAGAGCATTGAAGCTGTCCCTGAGGTATGTGAAAAAGGTACATTGAGTCTGTGGTACTAAGAGCATTGAAGCTGTCCCTGAGGTCTGGAGTGCAAGAGAGGAATCCATGTTATGTGCGTGGATCAGGTGTGATAGTTGAAGCCAACTTGTAATTTAGGTTTTCTAAGAAGAGAAACAGACAAACAAGAGAAACTTGAAAGCACTCTCATCAAAGGGGTTTGAAAACGCAAGAGGAATCTTCTTGAAGATGCATGGGAAAGGTCAGAGGAGAGCCAGAAGGATGTAGTTTCATGAAAGTCAAAAGAGAACATTTGAAGAAAGCAAACATTTCAACAATGCTGTACAGTCAAGAAAGATAAAGCTTAGATAAAGACATTGAATTTGGTAATTTAGGATGTGGTTGACATTTGAAAGAGTGGTTTAAGTAAAGTAGTAGAAACAGAAGTCAGTTTTCAAGTGTTTAAAGAACCAATAGGTACTCAAAAAAAAAATGAGAACACTAATCATATACTGTTCCTTCAAGAAGTTTGATGGTGAAGGAAGAAGAGAGATGGCGTGGTGTATTAAAAAGGTACTTTAGAAAGGATGTATTTGGCAAATAGTGAAGAGGGATAAATTCAAGGTAGAAACTAGAAATAAGGAAGGGAAATTTATGAGATCAGATTCTCAAATGAAATGATATTGATATAATCATGAACACAGATGAAAGTGACAGCTTTGGGAAAGTGGAGGAAGAATTTTTCTTTGAGTCAGAAGGGAAGGGATAAAGTGTGGTAGTTTGTTTTAAAGTAATGCAGTGGTTGAAAGAGTTTCTATCAGATGGTTTCTCTCTCTCTCTCTTAATTTGGATATTAGGAGGTGAGGTAACCTGCTGAGCATTAGTAGGTTATTAGCTTAGGGGAAGGCAAGTAAACATGGAGCCACTGACTAGTTTTTATCGGAAAATTATATCACACATTCAAGTTTAAGAAAGTTTCTTCTGATAAGAGGTATGGCAGAATGGCAATAGGATGGGATTTTTGAATGACCTGAGGAAGATGAGTTAAAGAATAAGAAATGCAGGCAAGAAATCATGCCTTAAGCAAGGTAACAGCAATTGGATAGAGAGGGGGCAACATATTTGAGGGTTATTTAGAGTGGAGCAAGGATAACTCAAACACATGCTTGGATAACTGGGCATATTACAGTGAAAAGATGAGGCATAAAGGTCAAAAGTAGATAAAAGAAGGGAAGGAAGCTGATGAGTTTGTTTTGGAAATGGTAAGTATTAGGTACCTGAAGGATATGCTAGCAGAAAGATGCAGTAGGCAAATGGTTCTACAGTGTGGGGGTAAATATGGACTGATATAATCAGGGATGTGTGCATGTGTGTGTGTGTATAGAAAATAATTGATCCCATGAGAGTGATGGGAACACTAATTGGTGGGTAAGTGATTCTAAGATCACTTAAAAACAGCCAGAAGTGGGCTGACAACAGACCTTTGGTTAATACCATTATTTAAAGAAAGGACCAAGAGAGAGTCTAGAGAGAAATGAAGGAAAACTTGATGGATGTATACCAAATAAGGAAGAATGGTCAACAGTGTAAGAGACCACAGAATGGTTCAGGAAGATAAGAAATATAACGTGTCCCTTGGATTTAACAAGAGGTCATTCTACACAGCCTTGATGAAGAACAATGCAATGTGCTGAGGAGAGAATGGTAATTTAGCAAGTGAAGACAGCAAGTCAACACTACTCTTTCTGGATGCTTGTCAGAGGAGGAAAGAGAAGAAGATGTAAATACACAGGAACATAGAGTTCATGGATGTTTTTCATTAAAAAGAGAAATTTATTGGTGGAAAGCAAACAGCCAGGAGAGAGGAAGAGTTGGAGGAGACAGAAACAAATTAGGTGGGTGGCATTTCCTAATCACTGTTGGAGCCATCAACACCCTCAAGGAAGGGGGACAGGAAAAGATTCAGAGTAGAGGTAGAGGGATTAGCTTTAAACTAGAGGGAAAAAAGAGGTTTGCAAGCTATTTAAAGTATTTCAGAAAGCCTTCTGGAAATTGCAATTAAATAAAATGTCAAGTTTCTTTACTTTTGGCAGGCATTAAATCAACTCTGTGGGCTAACACTGGTTATTGAATGCTGATCAGAAATTCTAATTTGCTCTTGATGACATCATAGCAATGTCTAGGATGTGATTAGCGGACCATATATTGTTAGTAGAGTTATTTATCTGGTTTTTACAATATCTGATTTAATTCTTCCAGCATGTGATCAACCTTGGATCAGAATGACAGCCAAAATTAAATGACCATTTGCAGGGAACAGTGCCTAAGTGTTTGTACAC
This sequence comes from Mirza zaza, assembly GCA_008750895.1. NCBI lineage: Eukaryota > Metazoa > Chordata > Mammalia > Primates > Cheirogaleidae > Mirza > Mirza zaza. The sequence goes on from VSMD01028625.1 coordinate 48,804, forward strand.
TTATTTAACTTTATTGCTTATTAGCATTACATCCATGACAGTGATATATGTGATTTCATTTAAGTGACAAAATCTTTCAAGATATGAGGTCCATGGATGAAAACATAATAAAGAGTCCCTTGGATGAAAAGAATGGGAAGGACTAGACAAGATCTCCACAGCCCCTTCATATCTAATATTCTATAATTTTAAGAGGGGCTTAAGCACAAGTTCAGGAATGGCTAAATGGGAAAGAAGACTTGACAACACCCCAATTAACCAATGATTCATTCTAAACAAGGCAAGGCAAGTAGAATGGCAAGCAATGTAAATATGTAAATAACCATTACCATCTGGAAGGCAGCATAAGAAAGACCAAAAAAAAAAAAAAAAAAGTAGGAATAACAGGTGCTTTCCTAAGGAATAAGGAAAAAGAGTATTCACTTTATTGATAATCACAAAACCTTAACCAACTTTAATAGCAGGGATGATTGTCATAAGCACACTTTTAAAAATTTTTCAGTGCATTCACCTAACCAAACTTTGTGTCAATGCAAATCAGTCAGGTTCTTTTCTCACCAACACCTACACTAATTTAGGTTCCTTCTGTCCCTTCCATTCTGTACTTCGGTGTACCTTCGCCCATCGGAACTGGGGCAAATCGAAAACATTAAAAGAAAAAGTTTCAAGAGAAACAGACCGAGCAGTGAGTTAAGCGTCAAGACTGGTCTTATTCGTTGGTTGCGTGCTGGGACTCCCAGCAATCTCAACAGCTGGCCAGCACCTGGGGGCCGCCAGATTGACCTGAGGGGTCACGACTGGCCTGACAATAAACCCGGCGACGCTGGGGTGGCCTTCGCATCCCGCCGGGCGGGTTCAGGGAGTAGAAGGCTCAGTAAAGGGAGTGTAGGGGAAGGCGGGAGTGGGGCAATGTGTACTTTTCTCCCGGAACTGTACTTTTATTACCCCAACCTGGGCTCAGGTAGCGGCTAGTAAATCAGGAGACAGCTCCAGGGCTCGCGACCCGGCCAGGCTGGAATCCCTGGTCTCCTGTCCCCACACTCCCATGTCTCTGCCGTCGCCGCCGCCGCCGCCCGCTGGCACCCGTGACCCGGTGACCCCGGAGGGCTGGCTGGGGCCCGTGACCCCGGAGCACTGGGCATCC
>VSMD01028627.1:0-25420 GCA_008750895.1 Mirza zaza
GAGACCCCATCTCTACTATAAATAGAAAGAAATTAATTGGCCAACTAATATATATAGAAAAAAATTAGCCGGGCATGGTGGCGCATGCCTGTAGTCCCAGCTACTTGGGAGGCTGAGGCAGCAGGATTGCTTGAGCCCAGGAGTTTGAGGTTGCTGTGAGCTAGGCTGATGCCACGGCACTCACTCTAGCCTGGGCAATAAAGTGAGACTCTGTCTCAAAAAAAAAAAAAAAAAAAATGTATTTTAGGCCGAGTGCGGTGGCTCACGCCTGTAATCCTAGCACTCTGGGAGGCCGTGGTGGGTGGATCGCTCAAGGTCAGGAGTTTGAGGCCAGCCTGAGCAAGAGTGAGACCCCGTCTCTACTATAAATAGAAATAAATTAATTGGCCAACTAAAAATATATAAAAAAATTTAGCCAAGAATGGTGGCGCATGCCTGTAGTCCCAGCTACTCGGGAGGCTGAGGCAGGAGGATCGCTTGAGCCCAGGAGTTCAAGGTTGCTATGAGTGAGGCTGATGCCACAGCACTCTAGCCTGGGCAACAGAGTGAGACTCTGTCTCCAACAAATAAAAAATAAAAAAATGTATTTTATTTAATTCTGCTACAACACTCACTGTATCAAATTACAAATTCAGACATTTTCAAGTGGCGTTATGTCCGTTCCTGTGGCAACCATCACCCCGGCCCTGCCCGCCCTGCACCTGCCGTCTGCTTTCTGGTTCTGTGACGTGGACAGCTCCGGGGACCTCATACACGAGGAATCCCACGGCGCGTGTCCTTCCGTGTCTGGCGTGTGTCCTGAGCACAGGGTCCTCACGGGTCATCTTGCGGCAGCGCGTGTCAGCGCCACCCTCCCTCCACGGCGGTGCTGTCCACACTGGGCGGCCGCGCGGCACAGGTCCCTGCTCGTCCCGCCACAACACCCGGCTGCCCCCGCCCCGGCTGCCCCCGCCCCGGCTGCTGTGGGTGATCGCCGCTCCGAGTGGTTCCCCCAGGCAGGGGCGTGGAGCCATGCCCAGGTGCCCGTCTGGGTGAGCATGGCTGTCGGAAGCGCGTAGCTGCCGTGTAAAGGGCCTCACAGGTGCGCACGGCCTCTGGAGGGCCCTGCCGTGGGGCGCAGAGCCCTGGATGTGCCAGCCTCGGTCACACAGAAACAGACACGGTCGCGGTGATGGAGCAGCTGCCGCCGCCCCAGATACGCAGGCCCCTCCCCGGCCCCCCGGCAGTGATTTCTGTTCTATTTTTACCCACAGCTCAGATAAGGCGACCTGTGGTCTGTGTCCAAGGTCACTGCACAGGGTCCCGGAGAGGCGCGGACTTGCCCTGGGTTTTCCGATTCCCTCTGGGGCGGGTTCTGGGGTGGCACAGAGAGGCGCCCTCCGTATGCAAGGCAGGCGCGGTGGCGGTGGGGACCCCCAGCCCAGAGGAGGGCAGACGGGGCCACCCTGGGGCCCTTGCACCTTCCATCCCGGCACCTGCAGGGACAGCCCTGCCCCCAGAGCCCAGAGGAGCTGACACCAGGGGATCCCGGCTGAAGACCCCCCAGATAAATGAATGAAGCCGCCAGCCCAGCCCCCACCCCATGTGACAGCCCCCTGCTGGTGACAGGGCTGTCTGGAGGCAGGCGCTGAGAGGGGACGTTCCCCAGCCGAGGGCTGGGTGGCTCTCGGCCTCTCTAAGCACCCTTGTCCTCTGTGTCGGGGACACACGTGTGTGTCTGCAGGCTGAGCACACTCGTAACTCAGCTACAGGGCATTGTGTCAGTGTTCCAGACTGACTAAGCAGCTCTCCGACTTCTAGACTTCAGACTGTGCTTGGCAAACTGACCTGCAACCCACCTCCCTTCTCTCTCGACTGCCTTCTGTTCCTTAGGAGGAGAGAGAAGGGGATGTGTTTGATTAGTGGGTTCTGGGTGAGACAAGCGTCTGCTGGTTTAACTGCCTCATTCAAACTTAGACATTTGGCTGAATCGCCAGAGCGTTCGGACAACTGCGCTATTAAAATTCACTATCTATGGAGAATGGGTTTCTGTGCAAGTCATTAATTTCTATTTTCTCAGGGCGATGAGTTAAAAATACATTTTAAAAAATCAAGCATTGATTACCACTGAAGAACCAACACCCACGGGCCTCAGGGCTCAAAACCCACAGCATACGCAGATTGATCTGCCCAGCACGACCGCCCGGCCTTCCCACGAGACAGACTTCTCAGGCCAGGGGTCCTCCACACAAAGAAGCCGGCAAGTCAAGAAAAAAAGAAAGTTTTTAAAAAGCAGGGCCATTAAGAAACAGTGGTGGCCGGGTGCGGTGGCTCAAGCCTGTAATCCTAGCTCTCTGGGAGGCCGAGGTGGGCGGATCATTTGAGCTCAGGAGTTCGAGACCAGCCTGAGCGAGAGCGAGACCCCATCTCTACTATAAACGGAAAGAAATTAATTGGCCAACTAATATATATATATATATATAAAAAAATTAGCCGGGCATGGTGGCGCATGCCTGTAGTCCCAGTTGCTTGGGAGGCTGAGGCAGGAGGATCGCTTGAGCCCAGGAGTTTGAGGTTGCTGTGAGCTAGGCTGACGCCACGGCACTCACTCTAACCTGGGCAATAAAGTGAGACTCTGTCTCAAAAAAAAAAAAAAAAAGAAAGAAACGGTGGTGATCTAGCACCTCTTGTATATTCCTGGATACAGCTGGGACCCATTCTACTAAGTGAAGTATCTCAAGAATGGAAAAACCAGCACCACATGTACTCACCAGCAAATTGATATTAACAGATCACCACATACGTGGACATACAGGAATAATATTTATCAGGTATCAGGAGGGTGGGAGGGGGAGAGGGGAGGGGTGTATACAACCACAACGAGTAAGATGTGCAACGTTTGGGGGATGGACACGCTTGAAGCTCTTACTCCAGGGGGGAGGGGGGCCTGGGCAATATAAGCAACCTTAACACTTGTACCCCCATAATACGCTAAAATAAAAAAAATAAAAATAATTAAAAAAATAAAAAGCAGGGCCAACCGAGACTGTCTAATTGCTACACTTTGTTTTTGACGGAGAAAAGGAGGCACGTTAGAAAAAGATGTGCCCGTCTAGCCTCTAGCCACGGAGCGGCACCTGCGTGACATGGAAGAGGCCAGGGGACCACGGCGTGACGTTCCCCGTGTGCGGAAAGGTGGCAGCTGCCGGCCGGATGTCACCGCATCAGCAAACACCGTCGTTAAGAGGCAAAACGAAGCCATTTCCAGACACGACCACAACCTGCGGATGCGTCCCAGGCAGCGGGAAGCGTGTAGAGCAGGCACGTGGGTAGGCGAATCCAGAAGAACGCTGGCTGGGGGCGGCCAGGGCGTAAACGCTCAGGCCGGTGTCCACGGGCAGAATTAAAATGTACAGCAACAGTAGCACAGGGTGGGGTGGGGGTGGGGGTTGGCAGGTGGCTATAGTCCCGTTTACCGCGTGAGTCAAGGGCGTTTGCCCGGGGCCGCGACTATGAACAGCCAGCTGATAACGGGAGAGTGGAGTCACGATTATAAAAATGTTGCTTGCAAAGGAAGCCAAGAAAGAGGACGCCCGGTGCTGACAACAACGGGGACAGAGGTGGCAGGTCAGCACCTCTGAGCTCACGTGCCCGGTGACAGCCCCGGTCGGCAGACTGACCAGGTGACAGCCCCGGTCGGCAGACAGGACTGACCAGGAGGAGGGACCGACGGGTCGGGGAACAGTCAGGGACTTCAGGATGCCCCTCTCGGTAACTGACAAGACAGGTGGGCAAGAAGAACTCGCCGGAGATAAAGAAAGCATCAGGGTCAACGTCGGGGTTGCCTGGCAGCGGCAGGTGGAAGAGAAAGTCAACACGGGAAGGCCGCCGGAAAAGCCCTGGGTGGGGAGTTTAGCAATATGTGCCAAGAAACTGACATGCTAAATAAAAAGTAAGCCATGACCGACATCAGATAGTGTTTTGGACTAAATTATGATGGAAATGCAACCTGTCCAAACCATTAACATGTGGCTAAAACTGTGCGTAAGAGTCACCGCTGTAATTCCTGCAAAAATGACAGAAGATAGTGTGGCTGATTGTGTCCCTCCAGAAGTCCCAGCCCGGGTACCTGTGTGTGACCTTATTTGGAAAGGTCTGTGCAGATGTAATTACATTAACCTGATTCATCCCGGCCAGGGTGGGCCCGGAGTCCCGTGACTGGCATCCTTAGCCCAAGAGATTTGAAGACACCAGGGACAGACTAAGGGCAGAAGGTCACGTGGAGACAGAGGCCGAGATTGCAGTGATGTGGCCACAAGCCCAGGACCTCCTAGGGCCACCGGAGGCTGAGAGGCAGGAAGGATCCTCCTAGAGCCCCCGGGAGCAGCGGGGTCTGGGGACCTGCCAACACTGTGACCTCAGACTTCTGATCTCCACCGTGACAGAGAGGACATTTCTGCTGTGTTAAGCCACCAGGTTTGTGGTCATCTGTCACAGCAGACCTGGGAAATTGATAGAAGATATTATGAAGAACTTTGTGATGATAATTTTGCAAATGTAGGTAAAATAGACAAATCCTCCGGGAAACAAAACCCACCAAAATTCACACAAGAAGAAACAGAAGCTCTGAATTGTGCTCTATCTCATGAAGAAACTAAAGGCATAACTTCACACCCTGGACACGCACACGCACACGCACACGTAACACCTTCAGGGCCAGATGGATTTGTTGGTGAATTTTTCCAAACACGTAGAATTGAAGAAATTGAAGAAATGCCGTCAATTACACTAAACCCTTCCAGATAATTTTTTTAAAGCTACATTGTACAACTCGTGTTATCAAATCAGCATTTGTCATCAAGGAACTGGAAGCTAAAAACACAATGAGATTATGCTACCCCTACAGAAATACCCAAAATATTACTAAGATATTTCAGAGCAGTAAATGTTCTATTTTATCTGGAGGGTGCTTACATGCAAGGGATCACTCTTTGGTTGTTCAAGATATAGGATTTGTGTAGGTTTAACCACTTATGCTGTACATTGGTACAAGTTTACTTAAGAGATGGACTGTGCCCATCAGGAAAGCCTGGGAGTGGGTGTGGGGAGGCAGCCACCTTGAGGAACTGACCCCTATACTTGTACCTGGGCCTGGGCCAGGGCCTGGGCCTGCACCTGAGCCTGGGCCTGGGCCTACACCTGGGCCTGGGCCAGGGCCTGAGCCTGCACCTGCACCTGCACCTTCCCCTGGGCCTGAGTTTGAGCCTGCACCTGCACCTGGGCCTGAGTCTGGGCCTGGGCCTGGGCCTGCACCTGCACCTGGGCCTGAGCCTACACCTGCACCTGGGCCTGGGCTTGGGCCTGCACCTGCACCTGGGCCTGGGCCTGGGCCTGCTCCTGCACCTGGGCCTGGGCCTGAGCCTGCACCTGCACCTGGGCCTGAGCCTACACCTGCACCTGAGCCTGCACCTGGGCCTGGGCCTGAGCCTGCACCTGGGCCTGGGCCTGGGCCTGCATCTGCACCTGGGCCTGAGCCTACACCTGCACCTGGGCCTGAGCCTGGGCCTGGGCCTGAGCCTGCACCTGCACCTGGGCCTAAGCCTGCACCTGCATCTGGGTCTGGGCCTGGGCCTGAGCATGCACCTGGGTCTGCACCTGCACCTGCACCAGTGGTCCTGCCGAGGCAGGACGCCAGGTTAACCAGACTCCGTGGAGTCGGGTTGCTGGGTGCGGCGCCCAGCTGGATCTGCAGCAGGAGAACTAAAACCTGAATAATGCAGCTCTTGTGTGGAGCATTCGGGTCAGAAAGGCCCAGGGGAAGCCTCGTGTCATCTCTGCCCAAATGGAGCAGATTCAGACAAGCTTGGATCCCAGCAGATGCACCACGGACGTTCCCTTGGTGACGTCCTGCGCTGCCCCGGGTCTGCGTCTCCTGAGACCCCTGGAGCATGTAGGACGCCCGACGCCTTGTCGGTGGAGGTTTCTAGGGCTCACCTCCGCAGGTGCAGGAAGGTGCTGCCCAGCTCCCGGCATGGAGGCTGTTGGCGCTCAGTAGGTATTTGACAAACAGCGGGCTTGCTGGGTGCTCACGCGTCTGTCGAGACTGGCACCGCCTCGACAGCCCCTCGCCTCCCCGTGGAAGCTGGTGACACCCCCTCCTCCAGGAGGAGGGTTCCATGGAGGCTCAGCGCCCACTCAGGCATGGGCGTGGCCACAGGGCCACCAGGAGTGTCACAGGGACCGTGTGGGGTCAGCCCCAAGGCCCAGGCTCAGGAGGGCCAGAGAACATTCCGGGGTAGAGCCCGGCTCCCCTCGTCCCTCCCCCCTCACTCTCCCTGCGAGGAGCAGGGCCCGGAGGGGAGAAGCCTGTGTCCCAGGGTCCCCAGGGGTGGGGAGAGGGTGCCCAGTGGCGTCAGCCAGCCCCCACCTGGAACGCACCTGGCCCTCATCGGGCGTCTCCGGGCAGGGCGCCCAGAGCGGTCACACGAGCAGGCGCTGTGCGACCACACACGGTTTCGGGGAGAGGGTCACAGGCTCCGCTGTGGGGATACAGTTTCTGGCGTGACTAAGCGGGAAGACAATGAAAGATCTCGGCGGAGATTACATTCGGAGCTGCCTTGGTGCCTGCCCTCCGCGCGGCATCATTCCTCAGCCCCAGCCCCGTGACTCAAAGGGACAGAGCAGCTGCTGCGTCACGGACCGGCGCGGGGCACGGCCGACCGTCTCCTGACGCCAGGCGGCCGCCCGACTCCAGCGCCCGCGGGACAGCCAGGACAGCCGCGTTTTCCCCTTAGAAAGCAAGTTTGAAAGACCCAAGGAGTCTCGACGTCGTCTCCGAGGTTTTATTCCTGGCCTGAGGGTCACCGGCAGCTGCAGTTTGGTTGGCAGGGCCTTCGACTTTCCCGCCGCCCCCAGCAAGGGGCCCCCACGGCAGCCCCAGAACCCTCCAGAATCTCCCCGAAGCCACAGCGCTTGCTCCAGCCGGCAACCGCAGGCGCAGGGGGAGGCTGGCTGAGAGGAGGGCCCCCGAGTCACAGTCCTGGGCAGGGGGCAGGGAGGGGCCTCCCCGAGCTGCAGCGGGAAGAGGACGAGGGCAGCCCACCCCTCCCCACCTCACACGGGTGGACTCTCGGCCCCCACAGAGCCCCCTCCACCTTCCCTGCATGTGCCGCTCGGACACACCTGTCTGCAGAGGCTGAGGCACAGGGAGCGTCCAGCTGGCACACCTAGACAGGTGCAAGGAGCCCTCTGTCGGCGTCGGGGGAGGCCCAAGAGAGCGGGACTGGGGCGGGGCGGGCAGAGGAAGCTCACTCGCAGGCCCAGGGAGGCGCCCGGGGAGGGTGGTCTGTGGGCTGCTGGGCCCAGGGCGCCGGGCAGGGGTGGGGCGGGCAGGGGTGGGGCAGCAGGAGCAAGCCTGGTCGTCCAGAACCAGCAGGCAAATCCCAGAGCTCTGCAGCCAGGACACTCCAGCCGCGCGGTCCTCCCCCGCCCCCTACTGGCCGCTCTGCTCCTGGCCGACAGTCTGGGGACGCCGGACCGGGACCTGCGGGATGAGCCCTCACCGCAGACCTGGCAGACCAGGCGCATCTCCCTCTGGGGAGGCAGCGCGGAGCCTGTGTCCGCTGGAGCCGCCTTCAAGGGTCGTGGGGGAGGAAGCCGGGCCACCGTGCACAGCCACCGCCCTGCCGGACGCGGCCCCACCCTGGCAGCGGCCACACAAGCCTGAGACCCGGTCAGCCTCGGCCACCTCTGCCCTCCCCCTGGCAGTGTCACCTGACCTCTCTGGGCCCCTGTCCTCCCCATCCCCAAGAGTCCACGCTGGGCGAGGGGCAGCTGGGACAGGCCCTGGGGTCCTTAGTGTTTCTCTCCTTTCTACCAAGACCGAGGCTGTTTCTGTCCCTTTCCTGCCCTCGCCTGCCCTCGGGGACCCGGGTGCCGGAGTTTTGCAAGGTGGCCGCAACATCTGCAAACTGTCCTGTGTGTTCCAGCCCCCCAGCCCCACCCCAGGACCTCGGGGTCACCCCCTGCCCTGAAGGCAGCGTGACAACGTCATGGCCAGAGGCCCGAGAGGGTGGCCGGCGGAGGCACGGGCACTCGGGCCAGGGGACTCCAGACGAGCGACGCGTGTTCTGTCTGGGTGGAGCGGCCCCGACACGGCCTCGGCTGAGAATGGCCGTGTTTATTGAGACTTGGCCTCGCGGGCATGCGTGTTGCCGTTGCCGGATCTGGGCGCCCTGGGCTGGGCGCCGGGCGGGGCTGCGGACCGCAGGAGCTCCCACCGGCCGTCTGGGCGCGGCTGCCCGGTCTCGGTGTGAGCGCGGGGCCCCGCCAGCCTGCCTGTCCCGGGAGCGGGGGGGTTTCAGACGCATGTGGAGCCCGGGGGCCCCCCCGCAAGCCCTGGGAGGACGTCTGGACAAAGGCGAGGGGGAGCCCCATGCCAACCCGTCCAGGGCAGGTTCTGAGCACAGAGAGTGGGAGGCAGCAGCCGCCAGGCCCACCTGGCTGACCGGCGCACACTCTGGGCAGCACCTTGTGGCCGTCGGCTTGCCACATGGGAAAGCCTCGTCTGCTCCACGGTTGCAGTTCTGGGGTGTGGACGTCAGCCGTGGAACCTCAGAGGGGATCGGCAACTGGGGGCTGCCCGTGGCCGGGCTCTCGAGTCCCATGTGGCTGTCCTCACAGAGCTTCCCGGTGCTCGTGTGCAGTGGGGAGCGGCCTCCGGTGCCCAAACCTCCCCGTGGGCGAGTTGTCGGGGCCCAGCCTCTGCTTTGAACCTCCCCCCGTCCCCACTGGCCAGTTCTGACATCTGGAAGAGCCAGATGGACCTGGGACGTCCACACATGCCTCGTCTGCTAAAATCTTGACCACCAGTAAGACGGCAGCTCTCAAAGCCAGACAGCCGGCCAGGGTGTGCAGAAACCGGAGCCGCCGTGCGCTGCCGTGGGATGTGAGCCGTTCCTCAGGCAGGAGCAGGACAGTCACGTGGCCCGGCAATGCCATAGCTGCACATGTGCCCCGTGGGATCGAAGGCAGGGACCTGAGCAGAGATTCGCACACGCGTGTCCACGGCAGCTCTGCGCACACCACCAGGTGCGGAAGCAATACAAATGTCAGTCGCAGGCTGGAGAAAGAAACACGTGTGGTCTGTCCACACGGCAGAATACTATGCAGCCCTGAACAGGATGGAAATCCTGACACCTGCCACAGCAGGGACACACCTTGGGGACGTTACTCCAAGTGAAATGATCCGGTCACAAGAGGACAAAGACCATCTGACCCCACTCACATGAGGTCCCCAGAGTGGTCGAATCCACAGAGATGGGGAGTGGATGGTGGGTGCCCAGGCGGGGGTGGGGGGTGGGGAGTTAGTTTCTGACGGGGATGGAGAGCCAGGCCGGGAAGACGGGGAAGTCCTGGAGGTGGAGGGCGGTGATGGTGGCACAGCAACGTGATGCACATAACGCCACCAAACTGCGCCCTTACAATGGCTGGAACATACGTGTTAGGGTGTGTGTGTTTCACCACAATAAAAAAAAAAAAAAACAGACGCTGAGCTTGGAGCTCACGTGACGCTGCAAGACAGGCCGGGTGTTCCTCGGCGAAGGGACATGCCAGTGCCGTCACACTGGGGGACAAGGCTGGAGCCCCTGCCTCCTCCCTGCAGGTGCCCCCTCTCCCCTGGCCTCTGCTGGACGCTGGTCCCTGCCCCATGGGGATAGGTGACTGCAGCCTTGCATAGGGCCATGGGGTCCCTGTGAGGGGTCACCCTGCAACAGGAGGGAGCGGACCCCTGGGCGTTCCCAGCTCGCCCCGCCCTACCCCCAGCGGCCCGAGGGAGGCGGCGGCCAACACCCTGCCCAGCCCCGCAGGATGAGATCGGCACCCGCCCTGTGCAGGGACCCTGGTGCTGCTCCCACGGCTGTTAGCCCAGGGGACAAGGAGCTCTAGTCGCCAGGCAACCAGAGGCGCGGAGGAGCCGCCCGGGGAGGGCTCAGGTGGCTGGAGGAGGGGTGCAGGGAAGACTTGATCTTGCACACTCGTGCATACGCACACACGTGTGCACATACTCCTGCACATGTGCACACACATACACGTGCGCACACTCCCACACACGCACACACTCCCGAACACACGTGCACATACTCTTGCACACGTGCACAGGCACGTACATGTGCACACACTCCGACACACACGTGCACACACCCCTGCACACGCACACCCCCGCACATACATGTGCACACGCTCACGCGCACACACATGTGTACACACTCATGCACACACACACGCGCGCGCACACGTACACACTCCCGCACACGCACACACATGCACATATTCCCCCACACATGTGCACACACTCCTGCACACTCTCGGGGCAGCGCCGTGGCGGTGCACACACCACTTTTAGCCTCGTAGCCCTCCATGTGTGAGCCGTGCTGCTGCCATGTAGAATCGCTCTGTCCTTGTTATTTTTAGGTTTTGATGTTAAAAGTAATGAATCATGAAACCACCAAGACGCAGAATTAAAGAGCCTCCGGTCCCGACAGCTCTCCCGAGTCTGACAGCAAGTGCCCAGGGGCCGGGCGGTGGGAGGAGGGTGTGAACTAAAACGAAACCTGAAGGCTCCCCCAGACTGGCTGGCTGCATGGACCCCTCTGGGCCAAGGGGGTTCCTAAAACTGGATTGACTGACACCAGGAGGGAGGTCAGACAGGCCCGGTCACGTCCCCTCCCTTCTCAGAGGCTCGTTTGCAGCTCACGGACAGGCCCGAGGAAGGTCGGGAGGCTGGTCTCTCATTAACAGACCTGCGCCTCTGAAAACACTCCGATCCTCTAGACAACGCTTCAAGCCTTTAATCAATTACCAGTCAAAGAATCCTCAAACCCACCTGTGATGACCTGTAAGCCCCCACTCCGAGATGGCCCACCTTTCCAGGCCAAACCAACATACGCCTCCCACGTATTGATTTACGACTTTCCTGTAACCCCCGTCCCCCCGAAATGCAGAAAACCAAACTGTGACCCAGCCACAGCGAGTCCACTTGCTCAAGGCTTCTGGGCGTGGCTCCGGGTCAGGGTCCTCAAAATTTGGCTCAGAGTAAATCTCTTTAATGTTATTTTGCAGAGTTTGGCTTCTTTTCCCCCGACAAGGGCACCCGGGCCGTGTGAGGAGGGCGTCCAGCCTGCGGCCCCTCCCGGGACCTGAGCAGGACGTTGGAGCCAGCCCCGCCCCTCCCCCTCGGAAAGGGCATAAAGGATGTCATTTGAAACAGGAAGTTCCCTGGACAAAACCTCTCTCCCCGAGAGCCCGAGAGCCGGAAAGCCGCCGTGCAGAGAGCAATTTGGACGAGGAAGGCCCCTCCTGGGAGAGCCGCCGGGGTGTGAATTGGTTCGGTCACACTGGCCTCCTGCTCCGGAAGGCATGGGCTGGGACCAGGCTCCTGCCGGAGACGCGGCTCGGCCCAGTCCTGCCTCCTGTCCGCGCTTAATTTTTGGTATTTATTGTCTTGCGGTAAAATATGCATGACATTGACCATGCTAACCATTTCTGCATGCACAGCTCACCACACTCCAGCTGTGTGGCCGACACCACCGTCCGTCTCCAGAACTTTCCCATCTTCCCAAACTGCAGCTCCGGCCTCGGAAACATGAAATTCCCGCCTCCCCTCCCCAGCACCGCGACGCAGCTCCTGCTCCAGGAATCTGAGGCTCCGGGCCTCCTGTGAGCACATCACACGGCATTCGTCCTTCTGCGTCTGGTTCACTTCCTTCAGTACGACGGCCGCGCAGGCACCCACGCTGCCGCACGTGGCCAGCTTCCTCCCGTCTACGGCTGAATGGCAGACGCTCCGTATACTCGTGTGGTCAAAGGACGAAGTCAGGGTGATGGGGGTGCAGATCCGACAGGCTGTTCCCCGAGTTCATGGGGTCCAGCCTCCTCCCTACAGAACGGGAGCAGCTCCCGGCCAGGGCAGAGCCGGGAGACTCACTTTGCCTAAGCGCGAGGCAGGAGGGTTCCACCTGTGCTGACATGGGCAGACGGGGCCTCCTGTTCCCAGGAGAGCCCAGGTGTGCTGGACTCTGCCTGCTTCCTGCAGCTTCAGCGTGGCATGTGGCACTCGGCGTGGTTTGATCAACCTGCGGGGCCCAGGCAGGGGGGGGAGGAGCTCACCGGCCTCTGAAACTTGTGCCTAATGGTACACGCCACGTCTCACCTGCCCATTCACCTGCTCACAGTACACGCCACGTCTCACCTGCCCATTCACCTGCCCACGGTGTCCACAGTACACACGTCTCACCCGCCCACGGTGTCCACAGTACACGCCACGTCTCACCTGCCCATTCACCCACCAACAGACACTGGGGTTGCTTCCACTTTTTGTCTACCATGAATAATGCTAGTGTGAACATGTGTGTACAAATATGTGTTCAAGTCCCTGCTGTCCGTTCTTCTGGGAACGCATAGAAATGGAATTGCTGGCTCAGACGGTATTAATTTGTGTATTTTTTGTGGAGCCACCGAGCTGCATCCACAGCTGCACCTGTCACGGCCCCACCGGCAGCACACAGGGCTCCGGTTCCCCGCGCCCTGCCAACATTGTCATTCCACTTTTTATAGCAGCCGTTCACATAGGTGTAAAGCGGTTTCTCACTGTGGTTTCGACTTGCGTTTCCCAGTGATTAGTGATGATTTGAGCATCTTTTCGTGTGCTTATCAACGATTTGAATGTCTTTTTTGGAGAAATGTCTATTCTAGTCCTTTGCCCATTTTGAATTGGTCTATTTGGTTTTTGCTGTTGAGTTGTAGGTATTCTTTGTATATTGGATATTAGTCCCTCATCCCATATGTGATTTGCAGAGATCTTCTCCAGAAGATCCGTGGTTGTCTGCCCGCTCTGCTGAGGGGGTCCTTGGATACACGCCTGCCTTTCCTCAGCCTGTGCTTGTGGTTTCCCTTTCTGCCCCCCACAATTGTACAGTAGGTGACGTTCAGGACACACACGGGGACCCCAACTCCAGGCCCCTGTCTGTGGGGCACAGAGCAGCTGGGCCAGGCAGGTGCCCCCACAGGGCAGTAGGAGGGCCCCTCTGGGTCCAGGGCCTGCCCCTAAAGCCCTCAGGACAGGTCTGCGAGGGAGGACGGCCCTGAACACTGGTGTGTGAACGTGAAGTGACCTGGTGTAGGGACGGACAAGTTGGACAGGACATGCGGGCACTGGGGTGACCCAGTGTCCGAGGGCCAAGCCGGCCGGCCGGCCGCCTGGGGGTCTGCACCGAGGTAGGGGCCTGGCCCGGGCCAAGCACACCGTGAGGACCCCGGTCACACTGCACAGCTGGGCTGCTGTTCTCTTTGGGTGTTAAATCCTTTATTTAATGAAAACTCTGACGTATAAAGGGAGTTAGTGCCTCAAACCCCGCACCCTCCCCCAGTGGAAAAAGAAGTTAAATCACACATGAAGTAGCAGAGAAGAGAAACGATGACAACGTGTGCAAGCATTTGTTTTTAAGCCAAGTTAGAAATCACTGAGGCGAGAATCCTTTAAGAGCAAAGTGACAAAACTAGGGCTGCTCCGTCCCACGGACAGCGGAGGCGGCTTGCAGCTTAACAGAGCGCCAAGCCCATGAAATATTTAAGCGAAAAGAAAACAGAGCCCTCCCGGCGGGCGGCGGGTTCTCAGACACCAGGGCTGGCGGCGGGAGCAGCGCCGGCAAGGGGTCACACGGCCCAGAAAACGGGGCTTTCCTGAGACTCGCCTGGAGCAGAAACCTGCGGCTGACGGAGGACAGTGACCGGAACCGCTGTCAGAAGTGCAGACGGCTCCGGGGCAGCGGCAGTGGGGCCAGAGCTCTGGGTTGGCGGCCTCAGCCCCTTCCGGGCCCCAGGACCCCGGACTGGGAGGTTTGGGCTCCTGCGAAGGCGCCTCTGAATGCGAGGCTGTTCTCCAGCCGGAGCCGCTGTGGAGGCTCAGACCACCAGCTCCTCCTTAAGCTACAAGACCCCAAACGCACGGCGCGCGCGCACGCGCACACACACACACACACGGGCACACCGCCATGGCCATGCCCCTCGTTTAAGAGCCCCCTCTCGCTGGAGACGGTGGGTGTGTCACAGCCAGTGTGTCCTCGGATCCCTGAGCCTGGGGATGGCCTGGGGACGGCCCATTCGTCCTCACCAGAGTCCTGGGCCCCAGCCTGCAGGCGCACTTGTGAGAGTCCGCCCCTAACGGTGCAAAGGTCGGGAACGGAAAGGCCAGGCTCCGTCAGGGACTCAAAGCCGGCCTTCATCCCGGCGCGGGTCCGCCCCCCCAGGACGCACAGAGCCTACTGCTGGGCAGAGGGGTCCACAGCCAGGGACCCAGCCGCCCACCCTCCCCTGGAGCTGTGACCTCCCAGAACGTCCCTGTCCCCAGGGCAGCCTCCTGCACGTGGCTGTGCTCACAGGTGGGGACCCTCTCCTGTTCCCCACCTTTCTGGCTGGAGGGGGCACTCCATGTGACTGTCCATCTTGAGTCTTGAGAGCTGGGTCTGGGACCCCCGGGAACCCTCACCAAAGACAGGTCCCTTTACCAGGGAAGAGGCAGAATGTGGGTGCCACTAGGCTCTTCTTGGGAACCTTCCAAACCGTGTGTGACATTCCATCTCCACCGCCTTGTGGCCAGACCTTTCCCGTGGGACCCAGGACGCTCCACTGTCACCTCCAGTTCCCTGTCTCCTCCTCCCGCCCCGATGCACGCCAGCCCCCATCCCTGCGCTCCCAGACGCAGCCAGTCTGGGAGCAGGTGGCCACGCCTGGCCACAGGCACACCGCAGACGCACCGCCCCGCCCGACTTTGGGCGTTGGAGCCTCTCCTGTCCCCACACAGAGTGGTGCCACCCAAACAGTACAGCTCAGAAGCACGTTCCCAGCACCCGCCGGCCTGCCGGGCGGAGTCGAGGGAGATGGAGGGGGACCAGGAATGAGGAACCGACAGGTGCATTTACATCCTGAGGGAGGGGAGGGGAGGCCCACACCATGGGGCAGGGGGACCCCCACTGTAGAGCAGAGAGACCCCCCACTGTAAAGCAGAGAGACCCCCCCACTGTATAGCAGGGAATCCCCCCAGAGCAGGCAGACCTGCCGTCGTGCACTGTCTAAGCACGAACACACTCCAGCCAATCACAGCGAAGTCGAATGATTGTGTTAGGTAGACAGTGAGGGACCTCCAGCCCTCCTGGGGACAAAGGCGGGTGCCCCGAGCAATCGCCACACCTGGGGGAGGAGGGAACCCTACAAATCTGCCAATCAGAACTTAGTGCTGACTGCAAAAGCATGTAGAGGACTCCCCAGCCCGTGGGCCAAGGGGCACAGGCACAGCAGGGGCTGGGAGGTGACCTAGGACAACCAGAGACTAATTATCATGTCATTAGCTTAAACCGACATTGCTGTCCACCCCCAGCCCCGCGATGAGCTTTCAGAGAGGCTCACGGGAGATCCGCGTGCGCAGTAAGACTCAGGTCCTGAAATCCTACTGCCCGTGAAAGTGGTTCATGTGACGTCTGAGCCATGCCCGGCCTCGGCAACACAAAGGACCCCAGACCGTGACCGGGGCTCTCTTGCTACCACAGGGCTCCGTTCCTTGTCTGTGGTGAACCTGTCTTACTTTACTCAGTGACTTCACTGGCGCTGGCCTGACTTTGGCATGTCTGGCCACTCTTTGGCCAAGAGCACACCAGGAACTCAGAACAGACAACTGCCACTGACAACCACACACCGAGAGCACGACAGACTGCCCTGGAGCCTGGGAGACGTCTGCTTTGGTACCTGTGAGCCCCTAGAGTGGAGTCTGTGAGGGCCCAAAAGTCCGTCTGGGTCGCCCGGCCACACCTTTGCAAGCAACAGGTCAGTGCCGGGCTCAGAGCGCGGGGCTCACCACAAGACCTTGTCCGCTTTGCAAACTCAGTTCGCCCGTCTTCACGGCAGCCCCGAGTAACAGGCCTTCTGTTCCCGAGTAGGGGGCTGGGCCTGCCGCCCTGGTCCTGTAGTCCCCACACGACTGGAGTCCACTTGTCCACCCACAGGGGTCTGTCGTGGACCAGCACGTGGGCCAGACGGGGCAGCCCAGCCCAGTCGGGGTCTCCAACCCCAGGGCTGAAGTGGGGGGAGGGACGGGACCACCGGGAAGGGAGGGAAGGAAGACATTCCTGGGAAGACCCTGTGGACTGAAACCGTCCTGGCAAACCCTGTGCCCTGTGCCAGCCAGGAACCTGGCATCCCACTAGCTGCTCTAACCCACAGGAACCCATGGCCTGAAGAGCCACCCCTGCCCTTCTGGGGCTCCACGGACAAAACCAGGAGACGCTGCCTTGGCGGCAACCTCTCGACTGGAAAGAAAGCTGGGTGCACGTTGGAAGAGCGCCCCGCGCCTGCCTGACGGCAGCGGTCTGAGGAGTGGGGCCCCTCCTGCCAGGGGTGGAGACCCCAGCACGAACATCACACACCACGAGGCAGCACTGCCAGCGCCCAAGAACCCCGGGCGCACCCCAAGAACCCGGGCGCACCCCATCCCGCCGAGGAGACTTGGTGTGGCCTCCGCAGGCTCAGGAACCGTGAGGTCGGAGGGCGCCCGTGGGAGCCGTCGTGGGCCAATTCCCGAGGGCAGCTCCCCGCTGGCTCCCGCACCCAGTTGGCGCCCACCGCCAGGTGCCAGGCAGTGCGCGCCACCGCGGGGCTGAGCCAACATCCCACAGGGGCCTGCGCGGTGGCGCAGGTGGCAGGTCGGTCCCCAAGGCCCCGCCGCCACAGAAGAGCGCTCCGCCCGCCACCCTCGAGGGGACGCCGGCCCGCGCACCTACCGTAGCGGCTCGGCTCGCGGCAGTAGCGCAGTATGGGCAGCGCGTCCGAGGCGGAGTCCGGGCCCGAGCCCGGGTCCGGGGCCCGGCGCGGGCGGGGGCTGCAGCCGCCCCCGGCCCCGTCCGCCGCGGGGGTCACCACGAAGCGCTGGGACATGACGGCCGGCCGGAGCGCGAGTCCCTGCGCGCGCTAGGCTGCGGCGCGCGGGCAGGTGCGGAGCTGGCGGGCGGGGCGGGGGCAGGTGTGGAGCGGGCGGGGCGGGGCGCGCCGGGGGCGGGGCGGGGCGGGGCGGGGCGCGCCGGGATGGCCTGGACAGAGGAGGGCGCCCGGCTTCCAGAAAGTCCCTGTCGAAGGCGGGGAGACAGGGCAGCCTTAGGGTTGTGACCTTGGAAACGCCCCCTCTCCCCAGGGCGGCCGGGTCGGGGCAGCGCCGAGGCCGGGCGGGGAGGAACAGACCTGCTGCGCTGGTGGAACAGAGGCGGCGACCACCCCACCCGGCGCCCACGGGCCAGGGACCCAGATTCCCGCCGCGCCGGGGCCTCACCCTCCGGGCCTGGGGGAGGGCGGGGAAGCCCTCCGACTGCAGCCCCGCAGAAACCGCCTCTCCAGCGCGCTTTTCCCTCCCGTCTAATCCCGGTGTTGCTCCCACCTGGCGCTCGGGCTCACGGAGGAGGCGCGAGTTCCAGAGCGAGGCGGAGACAGAGCTCGGAGAGGCACAGGCCGCAGGTGCTGGGGGTGAACTTTCCAGTGGGCGTCAGGGAGGGCTCCAGGTGGCACTCGAGCCTGTCCCTGTCCCTTCGGAGGGACAACCTGGAGGGGGAGCAGCACCTTGGCGTCTCCTGGTAGCCGGAGCTTGGTGGTGTGGCCACACCTGTGATCGGAGAAGGCTGGGAACGTGCCCGCGACGGCTGGGGCACTGTGGCCCAGGAGCCCCCAGAGCAAGGTCTCCAGGGCACACCTGGCACAGGTCCACAGATCAGGGTTCTGTTTTGGAGAATGGGGACGTCCTCTCACCACCTCCATTCATGCGAGAAGAGGGGAAACTGGACAGGCGTTCCCACACCTGCAGGCACACCTGTCCACACCTGTCACCATTTTGAGCTGTTCTGGGGGAGCTCTCTATGGACCGACGCTCGCCACATGCCCTCCCCAACCTTCCCCATATTTTCCCAGCTACTCTTGCCCACTGATTTTCCCCAAGATGAACTGAAATCATTCTGGAAAGTTTCCCCTCAAATACCTTTCTGTTTTGGTTGAAAAGCATTACACGTACAAGTAAATTTGCTAAGAACTAACGTCTTTATGGTGTCAGATCTTCTCACGCAGGTCCTGCACATTTCCCATTAAGTTTATTCATGTTCATTCCCGCTTCCTGCTGCTGCACGAGATCCCGCGGCTCTGCCGTGTGCAGAACAGCAAAACACGGCGGCCTTTGTGTGTTTGTCACCTGCCACCTCACAGAGCTCCAAGTTCTGTCAACCAAGTGTGTTTTCACTTCAATCTCTTGCATTTCGCAAGGAATTATTATTTTTTGAAACACAGTCTCTCTCTGTCACCTGTGCTAGAGTGCCGTGGTGTCAGCCTAGCTCACAGCAACCTCAAACTCCTGGGTTCTAGCGATCCTCCTGCCTCAGCCTCCCATGTAGCTGGGACTACAGGCATGCGCCACCATGCCCAGCTAATTTTTTCTATTTTTAGTTGTTTGGCTAATTTATTTCTATTTATAGTAGAGATGGGGGTCTCGTTCTTTCTCAGGCTGGTCTCAAACTCCTGAGCTCAAGCGATCCTCCCGCCTCGGCCTCCCAGAATGCTAGGATTACAGGCATGAGCCACTGCGCCCGGCCTGCAAGGGTACCCTGTAAATAGTGATAGCTTTGTCTTTTCCGTAGCGTTCACCTCTTCTGTTTTCTTTTCGCCCCTTCCTTCTCTCAAAAAGGAGAGAAAGCCGCATTACAGCAGAGTGACCCTGGGTCAGCCATGGACTTCACTCACTAACACCACGTTGGTGTTGGCTGCTCTGCGTTGGCAAACATGGCTCCCTGGTGGGGAGCCTGCTGGGGGACGGGGTGCGGGGACTGTCCACACCTTCTGCTAAATTGTTCCGTCACCCTAAAACTGGCCTGTGCCCACGTCCCTGCTCCCCAGGAAGCTCCAGATGCCCCTTTGCTCTGTGAGGGGGGCTCCTTCCAGGTGCCTGGTGAGAAAGAAAGGCCCTTTGTCTGTGGCATGCGGCCCGCAGGTGACCAGGCCCAGAGGGACCTTTGCAGGGAGCAGCTGTCCCGTCACTGCCCTCAGCCACGCTCTAGGTGGCCCCAGGTAGCGGTGAAACCCCGCACACCTGCTGTCGGGTGTGGGTAGCCCGTCCCTGCCCAGCATGACCTCTGCAGACCAGCATCTGTGATCCCCGTCCCCTGATGTCCTTTTGTCTAGACACTTGAGCTCTCTGTGCTGTGCAGAGATGTGTGCGGGCTGCCGTCCTCACCTTTTGCGACTGAATAAACGCTCCAAACTGGATTCTGACCTTGGTTGTTGGCTAAGCCTGGATTCGTGTGCTGAAAGGCCGTGGAGGCAGGTGCCCAGCAGCCGAAGCTAATTCTGGCCAAAGTGACTCTCCCAGCCCCGCCCAGCACGCCTGTGGCCGCAGACACCTGTTTCTGTTCCCACCCAGGCACTGGCCTCGGACCTGGTCACTGTCCCTTTCTTCCCAGGGACAGGCGCTTCTTTGCCACAGTTGAACGTTAGTGGATTTCGGGCGGGCAGGGTTTGCCCTGTGCCATCACCACGAGAAACACATGCAGGCCGAACCGCCGGCCCAGAGGCAAGACCTCGGGCAGGTCTGGCTCAGCCTCAGCTCCGTACCCAGAGGAGCCCACCAGCCCCGACCAACTGGCCTCCGAGGACCCCCGGCCATGAGCACAGCCGGCCGAGTGCAGAATGTGGCTGGTTTGTTTCGCAGCACTGCTGACCAGTGCACGGTTCTGCCTCCCCAGGCAGATCCTCCCCAAGCCTCGGTTTCCTCATATCGGAGGTGGGGGTGGTGGTCACACGTGTGCCTTCTCCATGGGACTAGCTCTGGATCGCTGACGTGTTCAGGGGGGTTATTAGCGCTGTGCCTGGCACACAGCACCATGCCGTGAGCCGCTGGCTCTGCAGACGGCCAGGCCCAGAGGGGCCCGGCTCCAGGCTCCCGGCCTGCTGCCGGGAGGGGGCTGGTCCCTGCTGCGGCAGTGGCTTCCCGTGTGACCCTGCTGCCATCTGTCCTCCAGCCCGGGCAGTCCCCGCGGCTCCTCCCCTGCCATCCTGCACCTTGTTTGCAGAAGCTGCGCTTCATTCGGCTGTCACCCTCCTGTGGTCTGCTCACGACTTGTCCCTTGTTGGTACCTTGGTGACACTTCCTGGAGATGAATGCCCAGGGTTGACAGTGTGGCGACTGTGCTACTCTAGGGAAGGGCCCAGCCTGGGGACACAAGCCCCTGCCCAGGGGCCCCCCATACCCTGGCCACCCCGATGCCCAGCCAGACACGGGACCCCACCCAGGGCCAGCGGGTGGGAGACGAAGGGCTGGGGATTCCTTCCCGATGCCGGTGGACCCGGCCAGCCCGCTGGGGGCCGCTCTCTGGACCCCGGGAAGGGGCGTTGTGAGGGGCTGGGGAGGGGCGGCTGGAGGGGGTGCGGTTCCCCCACGGAGGGCCGTGGACAGCAGCCAGGGGGTGAGTCACAACCACCACGGGGGCGGTGCTCCCACCCCACTGACTCCGGAAGGTGCTCCCGCCGAGAGTCCTCACTGTGTGGACCCGGGATCCCCGCCTCTCTGGGAAGCAGAGCCGGGCCCTGTGCACACCGGGGCCGTAGCAGCTGCCTCGTGGGGGCTGCAGGAGGACCCAGGGGGGCTGGTTTCTTCCAGCGCCTCTGCCCTGCGTTCAGAATCTCCCTCCAGCCCCTCCTGGCCCACCCTGCCTGCCCCCTGCCTGCCCCCTGCCTGCCCTCACAAGTGGCCGTGGCTGTGACTTGCAGTTTCACCAGGTTTCCGTCGGGGGCCGCCCGGGACCGTCCTTGGCCCCGGGGTCCCTGCTGGGAGCTTGGAGCCCGTCCACTGACCCACAGGGCCAGAGCAGGGTGACACGAAATATCCCGATGACAGAAACGGCCATCCCCTCCCAGGTGGCCTCTACTCACCCTGGCGACGTGCCCCGTTTTCCCCGGCACCTCTGGGTGCACCGAGGACGCCCCCTGAAGGCCCCGGCTGGAGCTGTGAGCGGGACCCCACGGGGGTCCTACAGGTCCTCGTCTGAGGGGGGCCGGCCTCGGGTCTGCACGGCCGTGGTGAGGAGCACGTGTGGGCCGGGGGGGAGTCGGGCTTGACAGCTGTGAGCGGAGGGGGTCCCCCCACCCCGGCCCCCTCCTGCCCCCTCTGCGGCACGTGCGGACATGTGGCGGGGACACGTCCCCGGCACAGCCCCCGGTGGCAGGTGTCCTCAGCGCACAGGGGTGGAGTGCGCTCCTCACTCGACCCTAGTGAGGACTTGGGCACACAAGGAAATGCAAGAAAACGCAGGAGAGAAACTGCTTTTTGGGGGGACAGACCAGATCATTTTCTTCCCTCTGAACACGCCCCTGCCATTACCTAACTGTCTTCTCTTTTTCTTGTCTTAAGGGAATGTCTCCAGTAAGGAGCCGATGCAAGGGAGTGTCGGCACCGCCAGGATTGCTGGGTCGTGGGGCAGGGGCGTGGTTGTCCCCTCCACGGAGAGGACGTGGGGCAGGGGCGTGGCTGTCCCCTCCACAGAGAGGACGTGGGGCAGGGGCGTGGCTGCCCCTCCATGGAGAGGACGTGGGGCAGGGCTGTGGCTGCCCCTCCACAGAGAGGCCGTGGGCAGGGGCGTGGCTGTCCCCTCCACGGAGAGGCTGTGGGCAGGGGCATGGCTGTCCCCTCCACGGAGAGGACGTGGGGCAGGGACGTGGCTGTCCCCTCCACGGAGAGGCCGTGGGCAGGGCCGTGGCTGGCCCCTCCACGGAGAGGACGCTCAGTCCCACAGCGCGGCCACCTCCCTGGGAAGGGCAGGCTGGGCTGGGAGCCCCGTGCTGTGCTGGGGGCAGCCCCCAGTCTCCTGCTCACGTGGGCGCCAACCACGCGTGTGGAGTCCCCGGGGACCGGTGGGCTGTGCCCCCCATGGGAGACTCCCAGGAGGTGGGTCGGAGCCCACGTCCAAGGCCCTGCCTGGCCGTGGCTCAGTTCAGGTGTTACAGGTGACCAGGGTCCGGCCAGTGATGCGGGGGTCGGGTACTGGGGCTAAGGGGTGAGGACAGGTCGCATTTCTGGGAACATTTTCCGTGCACCCAGGGGAGCAGGTCTGGCCGGGCTGGTGTCCTGCTGTGCCAGGCAGAGTGTGGGGCCCACTGGGCCGGGCTATGGGGTCCCTCTGCGAGGGCCCTGTGGCCATATGGGGGCGGCCCCGTCCTTCCCCAGCTGTGGGGCCAGTGGTGACAGGCCACCCTGGTTCTGAAAGTAACTTGGGTCTCAGGGAACTCCGGGGTCAGGGCGCTCGGAGACCCCTTGGGGGACCCGTGCTCCCCCCCCGCCCCCCCGCACCCCCGCCTGGGTGACGTGTGACGCTCAGAAGCCACCAGGTCAGCCCTTAGTCGCAGCCCTTCCTTCGGGACCTGCCCCACTTTGCACTCGGGGACACGGAAACTGGGGCCACCTGACCCGCTGCCTCGTGCTCGGCGACCTGATCCCTGGGCTCCCTGGGCCCGTGCTGCCCCTGAGGTCGGGTTTCCGGCTGGCGCGGCCGGCTCCGGCGAGGGGCACCCTGGGTGACGCTGGCCGTGGCCTCCCGACGGTGCCCCCTGACGCCTGTGGCACTGGGAGCATCAGAGCCTGTTCCCATCGGAGCTGCAGAGGCAGCCGTCCCCGTCAGCCTGCGCCCCTCCCTGGGTGGCCTGGGCACTGCTGGGTGGGGGCTGAGGCCCAGCCTGGGGCTGCGCCCGTGGGCGCAGCAACGGGCGGGCAGGCTGCGGTGGGCTTTCTCCAGGACGGTGGGTGCAAGTTTGGTGCTGCCAGGGAGGCCCGTCGGCTCAGGACACGTGATCCCTCTTGTGTCGGAACATAGAATGAAACTGGGGTGGGGAGCATGGGGGCACAGACCCTCTGCACAGCCACAGGGAGCCTGGGGGGGCGTGGGGGACAGCCTCTCCCGCGTCTTCCCCAGGAAGAAGTAAGAACGAGCCTCTCGGCCGGGCGCGGCGGCCCACACCTGTAATCCTAGCACTCTGGGAGGCCAAGGCGGGAGGATCGCTCAATGTTAGTAGTTCGAAACCAGCCTGAGCGAGACCCCGTCTCTACTAAAAATAGAAAGAAATTAATTGACCAATTAAAAATATATATACAAAAAATTAGCCAGGTATGGTGGCACATGCCTGTAGTCCCAGCTACTCGGGAGGCTGAGGCAGGAGGATCGCTTGAGCCCAGGAGTTTGAGGTTGCTGTGAGCTAGGCTGACGCCAGGGCACTCAGTCTAGCCTGGGCAACAGAGTGAGCCTGTCTCATAAAAAAAAAAAAAAAAAAAAGAACGAGCCTCTCCTCTCCCCGGGACTCCCCGCACCCCAGGCAGGTCTCTGCATCCCCAGGCCCGGGCGGCAGGCGGTTGGGAGGGCGTCTGCACATCCGCACTCTGTGTTTATGACACTGGGGCCGCACCGGCCTGGGGAGGTGAGGGCCCGAGATGGGGAGGGTGCCACATTCCTGGTGACGGTGGCGTCTGGCTGGGAACTGCGCTCCCAGCCCAGGCCTGTAAGGTCGGGCTCCCGTGCGGCGTGGCCGGGGTCGGCCTCAGTGAGGATGGGACATTTGAACACTCGGGAATGTGCCAGGTGGGAGGGGGCCCTACCCGGCCCCCAGCCCCTGGGAGGCTGAGAACCCTGCTGGGCCCCCCTCTCCCTTCCCTCCCTCCCATCCGCACCTCCCCACCTGTCCGCACCGCCCCCAGCTGCCTCCAAGCCAGGGTTGACTGAAGAGCTTCCCAAGGTCACCTGGACGGCTCACCCTGTGGTCTGTGCTCAGGCCCTTCCGTGAGCCCGAGCCCCGTGGCTGCTCTGCTCTCCTGCCCCTGCCCCCAGACACTCCAGGCCCCCGGGACCAGGGCCGGGCGCCCCGTGGCCTCTGCCTGCTGCCCACGTGTGGCCCCCACACCCTTCCTGGGGAGCCCTCCGGACCCACACCCCTGCTCAGCCCTCACTCTGTGCTCTCGGGGCAGGTGTCCCCCCCTCCCCCGCTGTTCCCCCACCCGGCATGGCGGGGCCTGGGCGTGCAGGAAGCCGGACGGTGGGTGCAGGTCAGGGAGGCAGCTGGGTGGCCTCCACCTGGGCCAGGGGAGTGGCTCGCCCTGTGCCTGACACACCTGGCTGTGGTGCGGGATCCCGGCTGTCTGAGGCTGTGTCGGCCCCGTGTGTGCTGGCCTCCTGCTCCCGCCTGCTCTTCCCACCTGAGGCGGAGCAGGGACAAGACGGGATCCAGCGTTCTCCCACCTGCCGGGACAGCGCGTACCTGAGCTGCCTTTACCCCGTGTCTCCCCAACTCGCGCCGCACCTGAGGGCCGACGTGGGTCCCCGGGCCCCGCAGGAACGTGGCTGTTTGTGTCACGCCTGGCCGCCGGGTTTCTTTCTCTCTGTGCCTGTAGACGCCGGAGCTTCCACATCCCCTCCGCAAACGGCCGTGGGTCTGTCTGCGGCGCGATTTCCCAGGCCCGTCCTCCAGCTGGCTTCGCAAACCCCTGCGACTGACCGAGGCTCCTGCGCAGCTCCTGCCTGCCCGTCAGCGGGACCCAGCGCCGCGGGGCAAGGGTGGAAGGCGCCTTCCGGTCACCTGCTCCCGAGGGCAGGTCCACATGAGCCCTTTCCCTGGCAGGACCCCGGGCGGGGCCGCGCCCGGAGCAGAAGCGGCCTGGGGTGGGCGGCCTGGGGTGGGCAGCGGGGTGGACAGGGACGCGCAGAATCCGCAGACCCCGCCCTGGGCCTGGCATGGGACACGCCCCGGCACAGGTGCAGCCGGAAAAGAGGGTCCCAGATGCAGCTCCCACCGCCAGGCAGGTGGGGTCGAAGCTCCTTAAAGAACCCGGCGGCACACGTGTGTTGCGTGTTGCAGCCTGGGCTGGAGGACGTGGTGTGTGAACACGTGTGGGCACCTGTCAAGCCTGTCGGGAGGTGAGACCCCAGGGGGTTCCTGGCCGAGGAGGCTGTGGGGGCCCTCCTGGGGGTGCCCCTGGGCTGCCCCTTCCCCGGAGCCGGGTTGCTGGGGGGAGGCAGAGGCGGGTGTCGTTTACAAAAGATCCTCAGTGAAATTGGGACGAGAGTTAGTGGGGCTAATTGTTAAAGAACAAACACATTTTGGCCGGGCGTGGTGGCTCACGCCTGTAATCCTAGCACTCTGGGAGGCCGAGGCGGGTGGATTTCCCAAGGTCAGGAGTTCGAAACCAGCCTGAGCAAGAGCGAGACCCCGTATCTACTAAAAAAAATAGAAACTAATTGACCAACTAAAAATATATATACAAAAAATTAGCCGGGCATGGTGGCACATGCCTGTAGTCCCAGCTACTCGGGAGGCTGAGGCAGGAGGATCG